>JAVXUP010001966.1:0-172289 GCA_033070095.1 Escallonia herrerae | reverse complement strand
ATATACACTCCACCAAGTTGCCAACTTGGGATGAGCTGTAGGGAAACAAACCTCCCAAATCCAAGACCAAGAAAAGCAACAAGAACAAGGGATCAATCTTGGCGCCCATCCTGCTATCGCAATCAACTCTCCTCCTGCATCCCCTAAATTTAAAAAGCACAAGCCTGAGCCAACCTTCCAATGCGTCGTCAGGGAAGGTAAAGTGATTTACCAGTTATGACGGTGCGCGAGGGGCTCCAGATGGTCCCTCACCTGACCCCCTCGATCCAGACCCGCTTGGGAGACTGAATGGTGCTGCACGGCCGAGCATTGCCTGCCAGACCCTGACCTCACTCCCGGCGCGGCACCACCTTGCTATGAAGACGGCCTTAGACCACAGGCCGAAGATCTTGAAGAAATCAACTTGGCCGACCCGGGCAAAGAACCGCGGCACACTTACATTGGCACAAAACTCGCCCCCGGCCGAAGGAAGGAATTGGTTTCCCTCCTGCGCGAATATCGCGATGTCTTGGCATGGAGTTACAATGAGATGCCCGGACTGGATCCTGCCTTAGTCACACACTATCTCAACATTGCTACCGGATCCATCCCTGTACGACAACACCCACGGACATTTCGCCCCGAACTCGAGTTGAAGATCAAACAAGAGATTGAACGTCTTCTGCAGGCAGGCTTCATCGAACCTATCACTCACCCCATTTGGCTGGCTAATGTCGTCCCTGTACAAAAAAGAATGGCCAAGTCCGCGTTTGTATTGACTTTCGGGACTTGAACAAGGCGTGCCCCAAAGACGAGTTTCCGTTACCCAATATCGACATGCTTACGGAGGCCGCCGCCGGATATGAAACCTTATCTTTCATGGATGGTTTCGCAGGTTATAATCAAATTCGCATGAACCCCGACGACAGCGCCAAGACAGCCTTCCGCACTCCTATGGGTAACTTTTGTTGGAAAGTTATGCCTTTCGGTCTCAAGAATGCGGGTGCTACGTATCAAAGGGCAATGACAGCAATCTTCCATGACATGATACACCGCACTGTGGAAGACTACGTCGACGATCTCATTATTAAATCCAAGAAGGAAAGTGATCACCTCACTGACCTTCGAGCAGTCTTTGATCGTTGCCGCCAGTATAACATGCGGATGAATCCATTGAAATGTGCCTTTGGCGTCTCCTCCGGCAAGTTCCTCGATTTCTTGGTCAGTCGACAGGGCATCGACGTTGACCCTTCCAAAGCTGCCTCCATTCAAGAAATGCCACCACCCAAGAACACAAAGCAACTAAAGAGCTTCCTCGGCAAGGTCTCTTACCTCCGACGCTTCATACCCGCATTGGCCGAGCTCATCACGCCATTTCAGCACTTGACGCGCAAAAGCGCACCATGGAGTTAGGGTGTGCCCCAACAGTAAGCATTTGAACAAATTAAGGCGGTCCTCATGTCACCGCAAACCATGGTCGTACCACAGCGAGGCATCCGCTCCTACTCTACTTGACCTCCACACCCAGATCCATTGGAGATTTGCTTGCCCAAGAGGTAGAAGGTGTGGAGCGTCCTGTTTATTACCTCAGTAGAATAATCAGAGGACCCGAAGCCAACTACTCCGAGCTCGAGAAACACTGTCTGGCCTTGGTGTACGCCTTGCAGAAATTCAGACACTACTTTTTGGCGCACCAGATCACACTCGTCACCAAGGCTGATCCACTCCGGTACATGCTTACACGCCCTGCCCTGTCTGGCGGCCTCGCCCGTTGGCTGTTGCTCTTGGCTGAGTTCGGTCTATCTATCAAAAATCCCACTGCCCTGCGGAGTCAAGCCGTTGTAGATCTCTGGCCTTCTTTCCACGCCAACACTACGAGCCGACCTTGGTTCAATTGCCGGGCGAGGAGATCGCCCTGATCACTGACATAGACAACCAGTGGACACTCGAGTTCGACGGCTCGGCCACTAGCAAGGGTGCCAAAAGGCCCCTTCGACAGGGAGGTGCTGGCATAGTCCTCCGAAGCCCAGACCTCAACACCATCTCCCTCTCCTTCAAGCTTGCCTTCCGATCTCCAACAATGAAGCCGAGTATGAGGCACTTGTCATTGGTCTCATGCTTGCCATCAGTATGGGGCTAAGCCTTATGTGTGAAGGGAGATTCTAAGTTGATCATGAAGCAGGCTGATGGAGAATTCGCAGTCGGAGCCAGCCTTGGCACCTTATCGAGCCTTGGTACAACACTTAGAAGGAAGACTTGGCTATGTCCAATATGAACATCACCACAGGTGCCACAATAAACATGCAGAAAGCTTGGCCACGATCGCGTCGAAGATGGAGGTTGATGGTGAGCAGCGAATGCTAACCATCATCAAGAGATTGGAACCATGCACAGCATTGAACCTAGTCCCGAAGGACATTACTGCAGACGATTGGAGGCAGCCGATTATCGACCAACTTAAAGCGTCATCTCTTACTCATGCCTCTACCCTTACAGACTTTTTGATGATGGGAGATGTCTTATATAGGCGGTGTCCCGGAGGCACTTTAGCCAGATGTTTGGCACCGGAAGAAGCAAAACACAAATTACAGCTTGGCCATCAAAAGTGTTGTGGCCTCGACGGTCCCCCTCTATACCGTCGCCTCCAGCGTATGGGCCTCTATTGGCCATCCATGGCCAAGGATGCCTCACATGTACAAAGGGACTGTTCCGAGTTCTTGTATGCACCTGACAATGCAGAAGCTCTTGTCATTGACGTCGAAGGTGACTGGCGCCAGCCTTTCATCCGGTACTTGTCCCACGGGGTTCTACCACCCGGCCACAGCTCGGCACAATCTATCAAGAACAAGTCCATCAAGTATTTCGTGACGGAAGGCGAGTTGTTTCGTAAGGGTTTTTCGGGGCGCACCCTGCGATGCTTGCAGGGTGCATAAGTAGTCAAAGTGATTAACGAAGTACACAACGGTGATTGCGGTAAGCATCAAGGCTCCCAGAAGCTGTATGCAGAATTGCTGAGGTTGGGGTATTATTGGCCGACTATGGAATCTGACTCCATCTCTCATGTCCGACACTGCCAACCTTGCCAGCGGCACGCCGACATAATGCACACACCAGCATCCGACATGCGCATGATCTTAGCACCGTGGCCATTTCACTCTTGGGCCCTCGACCTTATCGGTCCCATCTACCCGCCATCCAGACGTCACTCATGGATTATGGTTGCTACTGAACGCTTCACGAAATGGGTCGAAGCCATACCTCTGTGGAGAGCCACGGCCGTTTCCAACTTCTTACGTGACATCATCTGCCGCTTCGGCAAACCACGATGTATCACATCCGACAATGGCACGCCATTCATTAATCGAGAGGTAAGAGCCCTCATGGAAGGATACCACATCAACCCCCTATTACTCGCAGGGTAATGGTCAAGCTGATGCTTCCAACAAGACTCTGCTCTGCTTATTATCAGGAATGGTTCGTAGCACCAACGGGTCATGGTCCGAACAACTAAATCTGGCACTTTGGGCCTACAGAACGTCCCAGCACACAGCAACGAAGGCCACGCCCTTCTCTCTCGTTTACGGGGACGAGTGCGTGATACCGGCCGAGATCGCGGTGCCGTCGGCCTGACTTTCTCTAGACAGCGGTCTCGGAGACGAAACAATCAGACTGGCGACACTTGACGGCCTCGACGAACGACGAGCCACAGCCCTGCGACGCATGAAGAAATATCATGAGCAGCTCACTAAAGCGTATGGGAAGACTGTCAAGTCATGCTCCTTTCTCGAAGGCGACCTTGTTCTTCAAGCCACCAAACATGTACGAGCCAACATGTCGGCTCCCAAATTCATGCCAAACTGGGAAGGCCCTTTTACGGTGCACGAAGCCCGCACTAATGGCTCATACCTCTTGCTCAACCCCGACGACGGTCAGATCACGGCCCCTGTCAACAGCCGCTACTTAAAGAAGTATTATGCATAATTAGTCGCGGAATCGTTTCCACGCCCCTATCCGCCCACATGATAGTACTCGCTCTCATAGCATTTTTGTATATGCGTCATTACAGACTTGTAATTTTTGTTGATCTTTACAAGATTATACACTACTCATGTAATGGCAGTCTGCCTCACGTCTTATTAATACAAAGTCATTCTGTTACCTCGGCTTCCATTTAGCCAACACTTATTTTCAACCTACACTTCCTAAGTCGCTTTCTACGGGCGGAAAAAGGGGAACATTCACATGCAACCAACAGTCATAGGCAACCACCAGACGCAAGACGTTCAAACACGACGAAAGCAATCAAGCACAATATGCAACAGCTAAGATCAAGCTTGGATGACATAACTGCAATACTCATATCATCAAGTAGACATACAGTTACATCAAATGTTTGCTCGCCATCATCGGGCGCTATAACTACGGAAAAGTAAAATATAAACTATAAAAGCCTAGAAAACAATGACGCAACTGGATGGAAGCTGAATGCCTGAACTGCCTGTCGCTCTGCCTGCAGCTCTGACCATACAGTATCAAACTCGGCCTGCCGCCACAACCGCTCTGACTCTCCACCATCCACCTCACCCCGCCGCCTCTGTAGATCGGCCAGCTGCCTCTGCAAGTCAACAAGTTGTCTCTCTATATCTGATACTTGCATGTCAATCCCGGCCAACTCTGCAGCAATCTCTGACCGCTCTGCTTCCAACCCTGTACGGCGTTGCTCCAGCAACATCTCCTGCATATCTACGACCGCACGCCTCTCATCCATCTCGCGGCTGCCATTCCTCGACCTGAAGAAATCTGCCAGCCAGTCCAGCTGCATGCCCAGTGATGTGAACGGCGCAAACTCCAAAAGCGACCGAGCAACGAACTCTGCAGTCCAACCCGCCAATGGCACGTTAGCAAACGGAAGCAACCACTCCATAAACCCCGCAGATACCCACATCTGTAATATTGGGTTCTCTATCATCACCCTCTCGAACGTCTGTGGGAATGCTGCCTTCACCAGCTCCAGCCGGCGCACCGTCTCTGCCGGTAATTGGAGGCCCTCCCAAGTCGCCATATCCACCTGTCCATTCAACGACCCTCTACTCATCTCTGCGGTTGCCGCGCCACTACCACCCGCAGCAGGAATCTCCAGCACTCCACCAGTCGTCTGCGCACCAATAATGGCTGAATGCATCGCTAGTAAAGTAGCACCAACCTTAACCACAGACCTTGATAATACGCCGTGCCGTCGTACCACCACAACATGAACTGCTGCCTCCTCCTCATGAACTAGGGTTGCGACAACAGGCTCGGGCACCACCATATTCCCACCATCACCTCCTACAACCTCGGTCTCCATGCCCATCCACCAGTCCTCACCAACATCGAACATCACAGTATCACTCACCGCTTCGCCGTATAGGGCCTCCACCGTCTCCTCGGCAATAGGCAATGGACTTATCTTCCTCGTCACCCTGGCCACTGACGTCTCAACTCCCTCAGTCTCCTCATCATCAGCTGATCTGCCAGCCATGGCTCCTACAGCCACCTCTGCCTCGGCATTAGTCCCTGCTTCACTGCCCTCCTCGACCGCCTCTTCCTCATCCCCCTAGCAAAACAGCTGTCAGTTCGTGATCGATAATCAATATGCGAACCATATTCATAATACAAAAAAAGTGACAGAAACAAACCTCGGAGTCTGGCTCTTCTAAAACGTCACGCGGTCTCTTTGCCCCTGATATGTATGGGGCTGATGTACCGGCACTAGCCTGACGTGCTGTCTCCATCATCCCCACTAGCAATGCTTATAGGGGACCCTTGCCAGCCCCCAGCACCCTTGGCACCTCCGCAATCAGCTCATCCCCGCGGTCCTCCTCTGGGGCACCATCCCCCGGCTCACCGGTATCCTCCTCCGCCTCTCTCTCCGAGCTCGGAATAGAGCTCCCGGTCACTGTGACGGCATCCCCGATTGCCTCGCGACTATGGCCGATATCAGACTCAAGGCTCGGTCGCATGCAAACACGTCAACCTGCCGACGTGTGCCTGACAGTTGTGCCAACCATCCAGCCCAGCTCTCTCGCAGCCGCTCTCACCAATGCGCATAGTCTGGTGTCACTGTCCCTGCCACCTCTGTCCCTGGTTGCCTCTACTCCATCGTCGGCACCGGCCACTCTCAGGCTCTATCGTATCGTGTATACCCAAAAGCTGTCGTCGCACTCCAAGGACTGTCGTACCCGCATGGGGGCTCTAAGTCATACCCGAACGCCAGCGATAGATGGTCTGGGCTATACCTCGCCACGTAGTAACAGCACTCGGTGGGCTTCCCGCCATCATCTGTCAACACCGGGAGCCAACCGGGAAAATACGCAACCAATAGCGCCAGCTGTCTCGGCACTAAGTCTCCTCTCCTATTGAGGTCTGTCGTCACCTCCTGCACGTGCAGCCATGGCGGTATACCATATTACGCATGCATCCTCATGTAGGGCCGCCGCTCGCACGCCTCACGACTGTCTAGGATCTGCGCCAACGGACACCCCGGCCTCCGGATGCCTGCCCAAGCAAAAGCCCGCGAACTGCTGCACCACAACGCCACCTGCCTTGATCTGCCTGGCCGAGTCACTGCCCCCATCGTAGGTGACGGATGTACGAGCTGGTATCCGTCTGGCCAGTAATCCGGGAAGCACTCACACAGATACCTCTGCAGGAACATCCAGTCCACATACGTCGCCACCTGATACCGCCCATGTGACCGCTTCACGTCGTTTAAGAACTGATCTAGCCGCGAATATAATGTGCCCAAATACGCCAAAGCCAGCCCGACCCGCCTGCCCTGCGCCATCCGAATAGCCAAGGGAAATACCCTCGGGGAAATACCATCCTCAGGGGTACCCTCAAATACAAACCTGCAAGCACCGACAGACAGCATATATATATATATATATATATATATATATGGGGTACCCTCAAATACAAACCTGCAAGCACCGACAGACAGCATATATATATATATATATATATATATATATATATATATATATATATATATATATATATATATATATATATATATATGCTGTCTGTCGGTGCTTGCAGGTTTGTATTTGAGGGTACCCCTAAGGATGGTATTTCCCCGAGGGTATATATATATATATATATATATATATATATATATCAGTTTGACGTTCTACAGGACAAGCATGACACAATACATATCCACGAATACAATCTCATGACAGTGCCAAAGCTTACCTCGACAGGAAAATAGCCAAGAATGCCACCAACTCGTATCGATCATTGCCGTAATACGGCCCCATCACGAAATGGGCGGCACTGCCCAACCTCTGGCCTGTCCTCGCCTGCGGTCTACCGTAGAACTGGCGAAGCCACCCCCTGTACGTCCCCTTCCGGTGCTTCTTCGTCTCAGCCAGGATGTCTAGAAGTTATGTCTGCAACAGTCATTCCTCCCCACTCAATCGGCACACCCGTGCGTCCCCCTCCCCGTGTATCGGCAGCCCCGTCAACAACAGCACATCAAGTAACGTCGGCCCGATCTCTTCGAACTCAGTCACGAACGTATGCGATTGTGTGCTCTATCTCGCCAGCAATCGGGCCATCCCTGGAGTGTCCCTATACAACTCCAGTCCCCTAGCCGCAATCTCGATCGCTGGCAGCAACCCCAATGCCTACAACACCTGTGCCCTCCTCGGCGTCTCCACCATATGCTCACACCAAAAGTCCCACCCGATCGGCATCGAGCTATGGCCCTTAAACACCACAGGCGACCAGGGTATGTCCTCTTTCTCGATCAACAATGCTGGTACATACCTCGGTGACATCACAGGCGCCTCCTCCCAACTCGGCGCGTATAGATACGGTGACGGCAGCCGTAGCTCCTCTCCCATCGACGGACCACCCCACGGTATCCTAAACGCCCCGTCTGCCACCCGGATAGCCAACTACCTCCACAACTCCCGGTCCGGTACACACAGTACTACTCCCCTCATCCCCAATAATGTATTGGTCTTGTCCGGCTCCGGATCGTATGACCTCTTCCCTCCTCGGCAAAAGTTAATGGCACTCCCACCTCGTCGCCTAATGCTGGTCTAGCCTCATCCACCGGTTGCACCGGCACAGGTGCGGTCGTCATACCCTACGGGGGTCGTGACGTGCTCACCGCAAGCCCCTGCGGTTTTACCCACAGCTTCTGTCTCGCTTTCTTCACCGCTGGCGTCACTACGGGCTGCGGGGTTGGGACTTGGGCCTGTGGAAGACTCGGGGTGGCCGACCCCCTATGCGTGGCCGACCCACCTTGCGCAGCCGACCCCCTCTGCCCGGCCAACCCCCTTTGCGTGGCCGACCCCCTCGGCGTGGACGACCCCCCTTGAGCGGCCGACTCCCTCGGCGTGGTCGACCCAACCTGTGCGACCGACGCTCCTTCTCTCCCCTGCTCTCCCACTTTCCCTTTTCCCTTGTCCATCGCCGTCGACCCCCCTCGGCTGGCCGACTCACCACGGGCGGCCGACCCACCACGACTGGCTAACCCCTTTCCCCGTGCTGCGCCGTCGACCTCCACTCCCTGCCGACCCCTCGGCCCCTTCCATACCTTCTCTCACCATCTCTTTTCTTCTATCTCTCTCTCTTTTTCTTTTGGTACAAATGGCGTTATGAGCCCTCCCCCCGCCCCTCCCTCTCTTTATATAGGGGTGGGCCACGATGAAATCTTGACCCCTCATCTGCTTCCCCCCTCATTTCCCGCTCCCCTTCTCCTTTTTGCGCTACCTTCCGCTCTTAGTTCCCCCTCCTGTTTATGCGTGCAGCGCCCTCCACGCACGCCCCACGCAGGGGGCTTATGTTGCCAACCTATTCTGGTCACACCCAAGGGCCCACCAGAGGTCCCATTTTTCGCATGACATGTCACCTATTCAACGATCAACTTTTCACCGCTGTCAACATGTCACCCAGTCAACGGTCAATTTTTCAATGCTGTCAAACTGGTCAAAACATACACGCACGCACAAGTTACGTGCATTGTTTTCGTTGACTTTTTGGGCTACTAAACTTATTCTATCGCCAATGCGACGACATCGACGACACCAACACTTAGAAAATCTACAAGAACGCGGCATGCCTTCCCCTAAGGGGGTCAGCCACCTCCCTTAAAAGGGGGTCGGCCACCCTCCTTAAAGAGGGGTCGGCCACCTCCTTCAAAGAGGGGTCGGCCACCTCCTTAAAGAGAGGTCGACCACATCCTTCAAGGAGGGGTCGGCCACCACCCTAAAAAAGGGGGGTCGGCCACCCTAGTCCCAGAGAGTCGCTGACGTTCCTTTTTTGCTTCTCATTCACGCACAACGGTCTCTAACGCTCACTCATCACTTCGATGGCACGGTGCCCTTTGTCACCCGTATATCGTCGCCATAATTACCGTCGCCCGCCCGCCGGCTTCCCGACTCGTCTCCCGCACGCCGTCTTCACGACCTTTGTCGCCCGCGTCCTCGACACGACCTTTATCGCCCGCGTCCTCGAGATCACCCGCGACCCCTGTCGCCCGGAAGTCACTTCGGGACCCACGTCGCCCGAACATTGCTTCGTGACCCTCATAGCCCACTCACTCCGATGCGCCCTTGCACCGCACCGCTGATAGAGCCGTGCCCCTGGGCTCTCTGTCACTCTACGGTGCCCTCGACGCCACTCACTTCACCAGGCCCGTGCGCCACGTCTATGACATGTGCCCCTGCATCAGGTATGGTCTCGCGACAGTCGTCGCAATGCCCGTGCGCCACTTCCATGGCATGTGCCCCGGCACAAGGTATGGTCTCGCGACGTTCGTCGACGCGCCCGTACGCCATCTTCATGATACATGCCCCCGGCACCAAGTATAGCTCCTCGACGTTCGTCGCCGCGCCTGTGCGCCATTCTCATCATGCGTGCCAATGGCACCAACTATAGCTTCGCGACCTTCGTCACCGCGCCCGTGCGCCATTCTCATCATGCGTGCCCCCTGCACCAACTATAGCTTCGCGACCTTCGTCACCGAGCCCGTGCGCCATTCTCATCATGCGTGCCCCCGACACTAACTATAGCTTCGCGACCTTCGTCACCGCGCCCGTGCACCATTCTCATCATGTGTGCCCCCGGCACCAAGTATTGCTTCGCGACGTTCGTCGCCGCACCACTCCCATGACATGTGCTCCAGCACGAAGTATTGTCTCCGCGACGTTTGTCGCCGCGCCCATGCGCCGCAATCATAATACAGGCCTTCGGGCATCACACTTATTCACCACACCAAGCGCTCCCGCCATGGACGTGGAACATGCTTCGACCCACTCTGCGGAGTGTGCAGCATCACGGGAGGGCTTCGGCCCTCGCAGCGGGATGGACTCTCAACCTTATAGTCATCGCTGCTACGGGATGGGCTCACAACCTGAAAGCCATCACCGTCACAATCACAGGGGGCTCCGGCCCTCGCAGCGGGATAGACTCTCAACCTTATAGTCATCGTCGCCACGAGATGGGCTCACAACTTGAAAGCCATCGCCGTCACAATCACAGGGTGCTCCGGCCCTGGCGGGATGAACTCTCAACCTTATAGTGATCGCCATCACGGGATAGGCTCACAACCTGAAAGCCATCGCCGTCACAATCACAGGGGGGCTCCGGCCCTCGCAGCGGGATGGACTCTCAACCTTATAGTCATCGCCGCCACGGGATGGGCTCATAACCTCAAAGCCATCGCCGTCTTCATTTCGGGGGGGCTCCGTTCGTAATGCTCCGACACGAGGACCCTTCGCAGCGCGATAGGTGACTCATCCGGGACACTATCTCTGCCACCCTGCCTGCGTGACTGGCCTACGTGCTCTGGCACTGGGGGCTCGCGTCGGCACCCCTAAGGACTATGACCCCCGGGTCACTCTGAGATAGGAGCAGGTCTTCAGAAGGGCATCCCGCCTAGTCCACCTAGCAGCTGGGCATCGGGTCTTCCCTACCGTTGCCAGGCCTGTGGGATTCAGTAAGGGCTTGGACCGGTGGCTGGGGCAACGGGCTTACTCTGATCACACCGTCATGGTATTTTCAGTCTTCTCAGACAGGTAGAGAGACACTGTGTGGGACAAGGCAGTGTGAATTCGGGAACTGGCAGTCCAACGGAGAACCGGTATTTTTGGACCCCCTAGTGATGTGTCACTCCCACGGGGTGACAAGTGTCAGTTGGTGACACATTGATGACACTGACACACTTTTTCCTATAAACAGGGGACCTTAGATTTCATTTAGGAGGCTCTCTTTTGTCATTTTCACTTTCTCTTTCTAAAACTCATTCTCTTTGGAATTCTAGAGAGAGAAATACATTCAAACACCTGACATCGGACTCTTGACGTTGCACCCTTGACGTTGACCTTAGCTTGGACTGTCGGTCACCGGCTCTATTCACCTTCGCCTTGCCTGCGCAGCACTGCCAGCCCTCGCGGCCTGTCTAGGGAGCCTTGCCCTCAGTTTTTACTCCGTCCTTGCTGTCTCTCATTTTGCACACTTGGTAGTTGACTCGGACTGCAGCCTTTGTGGCACCTCCACGTAGGCACGAACCCACTTTCCCTGGCAACAATAGGTTACACATTTCTGCCCATAATAAAAGGGCATCTTCAATGTTTTGGTGAGTGTTGCTGGGATTCCACCAACTGTTTCCATTTGCTACCTAGGGAAGCGACACTTACTTACCCTGCATGATTTTATGAACATCACCAGTATTTGTGTCTGATGGAAGTTACTTGGTTTTGAGCCGCTCTACAAAATGGCGGTTTAATCTTGTTGGGTACCCTTCGTGCACACCATGAAGGTATGACTTTAGAGGGAGCCGATGGCTGACTATTGATCGGTGCGTTCACAGGTTTCTGTATGTCTTGATGAGACATTGTTCAATAACGAGGATGACTCTGTGTAGCTGGGGTGGCGACATACGTTTTAGGAGGAAGGAGAGATAGGGCAGTACGACTGGGATACTTCTGCTTTGGCATATTAGTATCACTCGATCGGCAAAGTGTCCAAGGGGGCAGTTTCTAAGCTTCATGGGGTATTGTAACAAATAGGAGATAAGTCTGTTCTTTTAGCTCTTTTCTCAAGCACATGTTATGTTGATTCACATGTTTGGGCCTTCGGGGTCCTGAGATCACACGCACCGCGATTAAGTGAGGGACACAGCGATGAGACTGAGTCAATGATATACTGATGGAATTTTGAGGATGACCGGGCAGGGGCAGTGGTGGAGGCCTACCGAGATAGTTTAACGGGCTGAAGTAGCACCCGGTAAGCGATTCATTCAATTTTTGAATTTTTCTTAATGCATAATTTATGACTATTCACCATTTGTTCATTTCCTTCAAGGTTCTCTATCTAAGTGGGAAACGGCCAAGGATATCTTAAGGAGTTGGCCCTCACTCGATGCAAGGTGATGTTAGTGGGACCCTCGAGGAGTAGTTCTATATGGGAGAGTGGGTACGCTTCCAGTATCATTTGGGCATCGAGGCCCATATTCTGAATGTCCCTTCCCTCGTGATGTACAAGTCAGGGACTGTTAAAAGGTTTGGTCAGGGAGATCGAGGTATCCTCCTTGAGGTGGCCGAACGGTTCTCGTACTTATGAGGCATTAGTGAAAGAGGACCTACCCCTACCGTTGACTACCAAATGGCTCGGGAGGGTATAGCTGGCTAGGGCGGCTCAAAACCAGAAGGGGAAGGGGAACAACGAGGCAGAGTCCACCGGTGATATCCCCTTCCCTCCTTTAACAGTATCGGTCATTTCGAAGGGCAAGACCGACGAGCAGGAGCCGATCCCACGGCTGAAGAAGGATTCAGAGGTCGTCAGGCTTAAAAAGCTTGCGCATGTCCAAACAGTAAAGTCTAAATTTTAACTGAGCTTAAATTGTCATTTTTCAGTTGATTTTAATACTGTACACTTCATTAACCTAGGTCATATGCTCAGTGATGAAGGATGCTTATCGGATGATACTTAGCCTCAAGGACATGTTATCCACCTATCGAGCCTTGCTAGAGGGCCTCTACTGAGATGACTAAGGCATCTAGTCCTATTCTATCGATGCCACCTTTTGGAGGTGGGTCGAGTGAGCGATAGAGCTCTGCGGAGCCCATGACTCCTGTTGGGTTCCAAAGCTGGGTGAAGACAAGGTCGACTAGCTGGACTTTTATGAAGAAGGTTAGCCAACTAGGGTCGGTGCCCCAGCCCCTCCACCGAAGCAGAGACATAAATCCTCTCGGATTGCCTCGATCTTTTGCAAGACCTACAAGAAGGCCCAACCTGGCAAGACTGTGGTGGTGGAGTCATCCCCTGATCCCCAGGGCAAGGAAGAGTATGACAAAGATGATGAATCGTCGGGGACCAGTGATGAGGGGGACGCTAGCCTGAAGAAGACCCGAAGGAGTTGATGTCCGGACCTTGGATTCATTAGGATAAGACTTAGAGCCCGTTAGAGACTTATTTCAAACTTTGATGTCTCACACACCACCACCACTACTACTGCTACTGCTGATGCTGCTACTACTACTACTACTACTACTATTATTATTATGAATCGATATTTTGCTTAGTAATTCCTATGTTAATGATTAGTTTGAATGTATGCTCACACACTTGCACAGAAAGAAAGAAGATCGAGCTAAAAACTGGATTGAAAATTGAGATTGAATGGAGTAGAATCGAATAGGCATAGGGTTTGGCCTAGAAATAGGTAAACTCTGTTAGAATTTTACAAACAATGACTAACCAGTATCAAAATCCGATTTCTAGTTAAAACTAGATGGTTGATCAGTAACATAATCAAAGTTCATGGTAAAACTGGATGGTTGATCAAGAACATAATCAAATTTCATGGTAAAATCAGATGGTTGATCAGAGAAAAAAATTCAATTTAATGGTAAATCCGGATGGCTATTCAGCAAGATTGATTGTCCAAATATTCAAAGCAAGAGGAAAACTGGTCGGTCTGCCGAAAATTGTCTGGTCTGTCCGATAAAATTTTTGATTCTTTTAAATTTTTTAGTTCTATCATGACACAACCTAGGGCTCTCTTATTATAAATATGGGACTCTTCCCTTCATAGGGGCATTTGCTTTCATTCTCTCAGAAGAACTCCCAATGGCCTCCAAAGTTATTCCCACCATCTTTGAGCTCTAATTCTAAGTTTTGATGATTTAGTCAACAAAATCAAACTTATTTGCCTTGATGGGAGATTTATTATAAGGTCTATCATGAGCTTGTGGATTGTAATTGTTCACGATCATATTCTCCAGGTCGAGTGCAAATTCTGGGAGTACGACGATCATATCCTCCATTTCGCTTTGGACAAGAATTCTCTGCTCTGGTAGATATTCCTGTTAATCTTTTGTTGTTCTGATCATCCAAGATTATTTTAAGGCTTTCTAGGATTTGTTGAGACTTAACGAAGAGCGTGACATGACGTTTATCTGAGGTAAGGGCATTCAGCTTTCTCGCATTTTAGAGTTATTTTTTTTCAAATTGGATAACCATGATCTGAGGTACGCGTGTGGTCCGGTGGTGGCTTTGGCATTGTGTCTGATTGCCAAATATGTCATTGTTGTTGGCCGTGGTGTTACTGGTGTTAGAGTATCTGAGTTGCTAGTCCAGTTGTCTACTAAAGGAAAAACCCTGATTCTGATAGTGGTAGTTGAGATAATAAATGGCATTATAGATGTGCATGAAGACCCAAGTCTTGCATATGGGGATAACCCCTTAGTTCCGTATATGTGGCTCTTAGATCACATGCGGTTGATAGTTGCTCCCAGTTTTATCAAAGGCTTGCTCAGGCATAAGGCGTAGGGTGTGCACCTCGCCTAGGGCTAGGTGCAGTTTCTTCAAAAAGGCGCGCGCCTTGACCCTAGGCATCCAGGTGCAATGTGGTGGTGAAGGTGCAAAACAAAGCCAAAAAATCATGGTTTTTGAATTTTGCATTATGGCATCACTTCAACCGTTCATTGTTTTTTGTTCTTTGTTTCATAATATAGTAAGTGATTACCTAATCTACAAAAAAACCTAAACCCTCAAGTCCCCAATCAATCGCTTATCTTTATATTGTTCATTGTACTGGCGCCCCTTTTGCTAATTATTGCTCTCTTTCAATTAAATCTACTCTTGCACTTCACTTTGTAGACAAAGAAGATAAAATTGAAGAGGAATCTCTACCAGACTTGGAGCTTATGATTCACTTCTGAAGAAAGCATTGTTGCCTTCGCCCTCACTGTTGATAAGGATTACGTTGTCGTGTTCATTTAATATGTTCAAATTGGATTTGAAAATTTATTAAATTGCCATGTTCAGAACTGTTTTATGTGATTTTATTAGTCTAATGCACTAATATCTATTTATTTTTATTTTGTGCGTCACTTTGAAAAGTCGCGCCTGCATCTTTTACCTAGGATCCAAGGGTCTTTCGTACCTTAGGTGCGCCTTCACCGTTAATGGCTACTCCTACTAAGGGGAAGTATCACCTTTGTTCTTTCCGTTCTCGGCCTTTCTTCGTTGAAGGTCATTCGGGCATAGATGGTTGAACTCAATTTTCTAGTGAGCGAGAATCCAAAGATATTCGTTGGTACTGTAACTGGTGAGGAATCCATGGGTCAGCTCTGCAAAATTTTTGTGTCCTAGGATTGCATTATTCTTCTTATTACTTCAGCTGTTGGATTATGCGACAGTATGGTTACAAGCAAGCCGTTCTGGATGTTTGCAGTAATTTTTCCGTTGCGGTGAATAACTTTAGCCCTTCACTGATCAAAGTCATTTCCAAAGGTAGGGGCTCCCCTCATACTTCGATCACTTCGTAAGGAGTGATACATTTGTTGATTAAATGGATCGGGTTGCCCCGTTGCTATCTGAGGAGTATATCAACTGGCTTTGGCTTATGGTTTGGGAGAAGGCTCAGGTTTTGGAGATAAGGTTGAGGGCAGAGCTGAACAGGGATATCCCGAGTGCTTGTGAGATCAGGTTTCTGGAGAGAGCTAAGGGAAAAGCTCATGCTGCAATTGGTTTACGGCCAAAAGCATCTGATTCCGGCAAATCTTCTCAGAGTGTAGTTGTAATCCCCCAAAATTTTGAATCATTAATATCAAATAAACAAAGTTAGAAAATCTCAAAATATCAAAAAGTCTGCCAAGCGGCCATTCAGAACATCTA
Organism: Escallonia herrerae; assembly: GCA_033070095.1. Lineage (NCBI taxonomy): Eukaryota > Viridiplantae > Streptophyta > Magnoliopsida > Escalloniales > Escalloniaceae > Escallonia > Escallonia herrerae. The sequence continues at coordinate 156,131 of JAVXUP010001966.1, read as the reverse complement.
CTAATCAATCCTAATGATACATCAGTAAAGGTTATAGTGGCCTAAAGCAATTATATGGTCCCAAATTAGTCCGACACGGAGTTTCAAAATACAATTCAGGAAACTTAATTTGTCTTTATTATTACACCTAAAAATATAAATACTGACTCTGAGATAAAAACTGATAGCTCTCAGTTACACAGCTAGTCCTGTAATCCAATCCCAGCTACTGATCACATGAATGAAAAACAATAAGGGAGTGAGACAAATGTCCAGTAAGGTTGCTCAACAGACCAACCAAAAAGGATACAAAATGTTTGAGAAAATGAAATAGCAGACATACAGAATTTTAACGGAATAGATACACAAAAGAATATCAAAATATATTTGTGTACAGAGACAGAAACTAGAGAGCCATTCAGAAAAATGTCACACATGCGATCACTGACACGTAAAACTAGGTTCCAGGAAAAAAAATCGCAATCTCTAACTCATCACAGCGAGCTTGCCCACGTTCTAATCCATGTATGTAGATCAGAAACAGAAAAGTCATGTACATGTGACATGGTTCATAGGACTACACGTACTTTTATTCACACCAAATAATTTAGACACCAACATATTACCAAGAGGATGTTTGCGTTGTGCAAAGGAATACCAAGGCTGAGATCAAGGAACAACTTTTAATCCCAAGCAAACTATGAAATTTACTCCTTATGAGTTTTTCTTTAAGAAAGAAAAAAAAAAAGGGCATACTAATCCTTGCAAAGCAGGATTTAAAAGATAAAATTAATGACTTGTGAATATATATACACACGGGCGCGTGTGTGTGATGGTAGTTGGGCTTTCATTAACAGGCCATGCAGAATGCTTTCTTACCTTGACTACAACAACTAATAGGCAGTGACGAAAAAAAAAAGGGGGTCACTGATTAACAAAAGGGAACATCATGTTTTATCCCTAAAGAATAATTTAAAGCAACAAGTTTGACAATGGAGCAATTGATATGGATCTGAGTCTGACCCATTACGACTTGAAAATCTAGTCAGAGACACGTACGGAAAAGGAAGCTGGCAACTTAAAGCTGAATTTGTTGATGAATCGGCACACAGAACGAGGCAAGAATGAGTTCTTCTATGTTGCCTGGCCTGCTAGTCGACACGGAAAACTGAACATAATAAACAGAAGTCGCGAGGTGGACAGAGTAAGGCACGGCGACTGAGTGTAAACATTAGAAAATCTCAGTGAAAATTTTACAGATTTAACTGCCGCAAAATGAAAGTTGTGGTGGAAGGGAAAAAAAAATGGGGCAGAATAAGCATCAGCAATCGCAGCCAAAATGACGTAGTGACGAAACGAAAATCGAGACATCTAATAGAAGATTTAAACCATTAAAGGAATGAGTGATCCTATGCTAATTCAAATTTCAAAATATAAACGCTTACCTTTGTTGGCGCAATTTAACCTAAAGTCTTGATTCTCTCAAATAAATTGTATCAAAACCTTAATATAAAAATACCCAAATTTTCAATTAGAACTCCATCAATCACAATTGTTTATGTTGTTCTTACCACAAACCTTCGTTCCAAAATCAAAATAAGCTTACCTCAAACTAAGATAGAAATCCCTAAAGGTCTCTTCTTAGGAATTCTCTGGAGGCTTTTCTAACCTACGGTTCTTAGAAAAATATATTGTACATAAAGTATCAGTAACCCAAAATAAATATACTTATATTCCTAAGACATTACAATTCCAAAATACATATTACATCCCCAAACTCTCTAATTTTTTTTATAAGCAATTAAATATGCAGTCCAACAATAGTTCAGAGCTTCCGTCGCCCTTAAGCTGGGGGGAAAAGTCCGGATCAAATGGATTAGGCGGTCTTGGATCAATTTCTGAATGTTTGAAGAGAAGTTTGATGTACATGGGAATCCGAATTGGTCTCTGCATATTGATGAGCCCTGGCAAACCCTTCCTCACTACCTAAAAAGAAACAACAAAAGAGACCACTATCAACCAAACCTACTTAAGATCGGGAAGATGACACGGATGCTTATATCGAGGGCCAGTTTGATCGCAGGAGTGGCAAGTGTATATAGATTAAGAAAGCAGACTGAGGTCCGGCTTTTGAGGCAAAAGTTCTAGATCGAGGACATGATCCCAATACCTGAGAGGCTGACTTAAAAGAACAGCATGGAGACGTTCAAGTGAATCGTATTTTTGGATGAGTAGAATGTCCCTCTTCAAAAAAGAAGATATAATCATGCTGATAGATCATCCCCAGGTTGATGATAGGACCTAAAAGTTTTCCTTTTGCCCTAACTTTTGCTTAGGCAGCCCTTTGCAGGGCTTTCGCTCTAGTGGGATTTTTTTTTCAAGTATTTCGATCATTTTTATTTTTCTCCATAATGTAGCCCGTATCATAGTCAATGGAATAAAATATTTTTATTTTAATTGGACCGCACCTTAGGTAGCTTTACGGGATACCTACGTACCTCCATTTATGTACTACATCGATATTAGTGTGCTGAATAATGTTCTTAAGGAGGATTAGGCCATTCGTAGTTCACTTACAAATTTTAGTTATGCATGGTTCTTCTTTAGTCGGTCTAGGTTGAGTAATTATGACAATTTGATTTGAACTTAATTGACTAATAATGTTGCACACCTAGATGGAATCATGACCAAGCCTGGTCATGATTTTCTTGATCATATAGGGACCTAACCAATTAGGTTCAAACTTTCTTCGTGGCTTTCAAATCTTTCTAATGTTTTCCTTTGGTACTATATCCCCTTCTTTCAATCCACATCCTTTCACTCACTTGTTAAATGCTCGGGAAAATCGCTTCTGGTGTTACAAGGCTTTGAACCTCGTCCCATCTGCCCATGCTAGCTCTTTAAATCTATGTCGCACCCAATCTTTCCTAGCTTCTTGGTTTCCCAATAGTATTTTAAGAGAATTCACTTCCAATTCTATAGGGAGTACGACTTCCATGTTGTATGCTAGTGACTATGGGGTAGCTCCAGTTGATGTTCACGCTGATGTCCTATAGGCCCAGAAGGCATAGAGAAGCTTATCTACCCAACTCATATAGGAATCCGTCATCTTACTCAGCTAAGTCGATGACTTCCCCTTCAAAATGTAACTTGTTGTTTGAAATCAACTTCCATGGCACCCTGTACTGACAGATGATGTTTGTCCAAAAAATTGGGCCACTTTGTTAGCATTGAGCACAGTGTAAGAAGAAGCTTCCACATACTTCATGAAATAGTCTATGGCAACTAGTATAAACTCGTTTTTCACTAGGGGCTTTGGGATTGATCTTCCCTATCACATCTTTTTCATACGCTGAAAAGAGCCAGGGAGGTGTCATGTTGTATAACTCTCAAGGGGGAGATGTTATAGTTTGGCATACACGTGACACTTATGACACCTTCTTATATGCTCGATGCAATCCTGTTCCATTGCACTCGAGTAATATCTTTGTCAGAGAATCTTTTTCGCTAGCATTCAATCGTTCATGTGCGGCCCACACACTTCTACATGTATATCCTCTATAATCTGATCGCTTTCTCTCTCGGTTACACACAATAGGTATTCTCCATTAAAGTGTCTCTTGAATAATTGTTGGTCGACATAAATTGTACTACCCAATCTTTGAAAGATACTCAGTCTTTCGCGAAAGCTCTGTGAGGGTATTTACTGTCCTGGATAGGATTCTGGAAATCAGCATACCAAGGTTGACTACTCTGTATTCCTCTACGAGTGCGATAATGAAGCAATAAGTTTATCGATCATTTCTCTGTATCACAAAAGGTTCTACCTCTTGTGTTTTGGGGATGTCCACCATCGGTGCAAGTGTGGCTAATGCATGGACAAAATTATTCCTAAGATGGGATAGCTAATGGAATTCTACATCCTTAAATTGAGCCACGATCTTCTCTAAATAGTCATGGTATGCCTATAGACATTCATCTCTGATTCTCCACATCTCTTAAATCAGGTGTATGATCAATGTTGACTCCCCATATAGTGTTATCTCTTTGACTCCTACGCTTAAAGCCATCTCTAAACCGATGATGCAAGCCTCGTACTTATTAGTATTGTTAGTACCATCAAAATTCAAATTGATGGCTATGGGTGAATGGGCTCTGTTTAGTGAGAAAAACAGTATTCCTACCCCAAATCCTTTGTTATTTGCCGCTCCGTCAAAATACAACTGCCATCTCATCTCCAATTCAACGACATAGACTCATCCATCTGAGAATTTTGCCTCTCATCTGCTGGTAGCCTTTGTTGGGCAATCTGCTAACAAGTCGGCCACGGCCTTCCCTTTTACTGACTATTGGGCGACATAGGTGATATCGAATTCTAAATGCAATAAAAGCCACTTGGCCATGCGATTGGATAAGAGTGGTTTCTCAAACAGATACTTTTGGGATCCATCATGGCTAGTAGACTGATAGGATAAGCCAAAACATAATGCTTTAATCTATGTGTTACCCAAACCAGAGATAAAAACAACTTCTCCAAAGTTGTGTAATTCACCTCCTTTTGCATCAATTTTTTAGTAAATGGTTCTTTCAACCAAAGAGCTTCTAAGGTTGGCTAACATGGCTCTGGCTACGGTATTGGTTACCGTTAGGTATAAAAGTAAGGGGATGTCGGGTATTGGACGGCTCAAGACTGAGGGTGGCTCAGATATTGTTTGATCTTGGCATTTGGGGTGTCATTCTTTGGTTGAGTCCTTCTTCAATAATTTGAACAGAGGCTCAGAAATCGTGGAAGTTAGGATATGAACCGACTAATGTACTGGATTATACCTAAGAACCCCTGGATTTCTTTTTCCTCTTGGGCTGGAATATCTCAACTAAGACTTTAATTTTAGCTGGGTTAACCTCTATACCCCATTTGCTCACCATAAATCCGAGCAATTTTCCAGCTGTAACCCCAAACACACACTTGTACTAAGCCTCACATTTTACTGACTTAACCTCTCAAAGTATTTCCATAGGTTATTTGTAGTGTTCTTTACGTTATCTAGACTTGATGATCATATCATCCACATAAATTTCCATCTCCCTATGAATCATATCATGAAAATGGGTGGAAGCGGCTCATTGGTATGTAGCCCTTGGATTCTTCAAGCTGAAAACTATTACTATGTAACAAAAGGTATCCCAGGGGATAGTGCGAGCTGTTTTCTCCTAATCCTCAGGAGCCATCTTTATTTGGCTATACGCCTCAAAGCAATCTACGAAAGAAACCAACTCATGTTTTGCAGTGTTGTCTATGATCATATCTATGATGGGTAAGGAAAAGTCGTCCTTAGTGGAAGCTTGGTTAAGGTCTCTGTAGTCCATACACATACTAACTTGACCACTTTGATGAATCTAATGTGGAGTAACTTCATAATCTCATCCTTAACCTCACGGGACTACTTTGGTTTGAACTTATGGAGCTTCTATTTGATAGGTTTTGGCATCGGTTAGGGTAGTTAGGTGGTGTTCCACAATCGACATGTTTATATGTTACTATATGACCAAGCAAATGTATCTATAAACTCCCTTCAAAATGCAGCGATTTGCTCTCTTTCCCTATCCTCTAGGCTAGCCCCTATTTTAATTCCCTTTACATTTTTTTGGCATACCTATGTTGACTTTGATTTTTTCTTCTGCCACTGGCTTGACTCGATGAGGCTCCCAGTGTTTTATTTCTTTCATCATGTATTTTTAAAAAAAAATTCTCTTCTAGGACCATTACTTGTGACTCATCATTGACTGTCTTGATTAATTCATCATAACCTATTTCAGCAACCAATGAATAATTGAATCAATTATCACATTATCAATCAAGAAGTCTAGGACAACATAGTAGGTGAGAAACTTTAAATTGTCTAAAGTGACATAAGTATCTGGCTCGTCTGAGTCGAGAGCAGCTTCGGTAACAAGGCTTCCTCTGGTAGTATCTCCCACAGTCTCTGGTCCATACTCGATCATCCAATGTTGTGCATCAACCTGTGTAGAAGCTGGTCGTCCACTTTGGAAATAAGCATCAGGATATGCATATCGGTGAACATGTTGTCATTCCCCCAAGCGCCATAAAGCCATCCAATTAGAAGCATCTTTTGTACTTGGCTCAATCAGGATATGCATTTCCCCGTCTTCAACCCATTCACAGTCATAAAAGATTTCCCATCCTTTTATAGCTTTCATGTTTCCACACTGTAGACAGGCCCATTTCTCCGTCCTTGACAAAATATCTTTTCAAGGTGGGGGCCTTCACATCTTTGAAGTTCATGTTGTCCGCTCTCTTTGTCCTTCTTGTCCTGAACCAATTCTCTGATGGTTTCTTTCCTCTCCTTTTTGGTTGGCTTGTACCCCAACCCTAACTCTTCTTCAATATTTTAGAGAGCTGGAAAACTGGGAAGTCCTTAACAATATCGGCCTAAGCCTTTTCTAGGCAAGTAATGAAGATTTCTCATCACATGAAGCACTCTCAGACTACTATAAGGGGCAAAAGTGTGGAAGTTTTTAACAAGACAAACATCCTTGTACGCCAAACACTAAATGGGGTTATTGATCTTGAATCCACTGAGCAGAACATCCTATGAGTCATGTGGAATCTCAACATTGTCTCTATCCCTTTCCAACTATCCAATCTGGGTAGCTAAAAATCACCCATGATTGTGAAGACAACCTTGTCTAACACACTTAACCTTCAGGTGCAATGTGGACATGATAACACTTAAAGAGCGTATCCATGGTCTTCCCAGGAGAAAATTGAACGCGACAAGTATATCCAACACTTGAAACTCATCTTAAAAACTAGAGGTTAAAACAGTCATAGGGAGCTTGATTGTACTGATCACCTCTCTCCGAGTATTGTCATAGGCTCGAAAGGCTTGGCTGGAAGTCATAAACTCTGAGGGGTCAATGCGGACAGCCTATACAATGCGTAGGGGGAAAACATTCAAGATACAGCCATTGTCTAGGAGGATTAATGACACCCTCTTGTCAAGTGCTTGCATTGTGATGTGGAGCGGGTCATTACAGTTAGGTCTTGACTTGTGCAAGTCTAATTCAAAAATATTGAGAACTTTTTATAATCAATAGCTCATAGCACTTGGGATAGGTCTTCGGACTGGGTACTTGATGGGTATCTGAGCCTTACTGAGTAGTTTAAAAAGGTCTTTTTGATATGAGTATGAGTCAAATAACAACCCCAAATAGAAATGTTTCCTGGATTTTTTCCACTGTCTCAATACTTCATCGTCTGGGGGGGTCTTGAGAAAATGGCGGATTGGAGGTGTCTGGTTAGAGGACAGTTTGGTATTGTCTACCATATCTGGTTAGGTGGGATACATTGGCATTGTACCTGAAGATAAAGCATGTTTCTTTGTCATACTCTTCTTTGGCAGTGAAGGCCTCGCCTTCCATTAACTTCTCCCATGTGATAACATCGCAAAACTGTGGCAAAGAATAACACACTGAAACTGACTCAACTTGTTGATTGGCTGGAACAATAAAGGTGATCAAATCTATTATTAGTAAGCAATCATCAATGAAATTAACCCTGTGAGGCAGCAAGGGTTCTTTCCAGACATTAGGCTTTCCAGGGGGGATAGACTTTGCCTTTGCCTATGAGGTCTTGGATGGCGTATATGAGGGTTAAGCAGCTGTCTTGAGGGTGCCTCTTGACTTGAATATTGTGCCCCTCCTCAACAATTGTTCACATACCTTGGGCAACAACGTCAACATCCTCCTAGCCTCTATAGTGACCTCCCATGATACTATCTGGGGTACTTCCACATTGTTGACATTATTGGTGGTGGCCGTTTCTGGTTGCACATTAGAGTTCCTTGGACCCTTTTGATATACCCTGGCTCCGACTCATGGGATATGGTTCCCTTATAGATGGCATCTTCAATTTGTATGAGAGAGCCTATTAGGGCCTTGAACATGGTGTGGTAATGATCAAAGATGTAGTCATGGTACACTGGAACGAGGTTGTTCCTAATGATGTACACATGTTCCACTTCCGTAGGGCGGTTCACCATCTGAGTCGTGTTGTCCAAGTCAGCATTGTACCGGTACTGGTTCACAAACTCTTTCACAACATCTTCCTAATTTCAGGCTCGGGCATCCAAAGTGAAGAACCAACAAGAGGGTTCTTGTAACGGTGTATCTTGTGACGGTGTATCTCCTAATGTGAGTAAAATTGATGCCATGATAAATTGGCCTAGACTTCAGTCTGTGAAGGACCTAAGAGGGTTCTTGGGGCCCACTGGCTACTACAGGAAGTTTGTGGCTGGCTATGGGGCAATTAACAAACCATTGACAGCTCTTCTAAAAAAAGATGCATTCATGTGGAATCGTGAAGCTGAGCAAGCCTTTACACTCCTCAAGCAGGACATGGCTTTGACTCCAGTGCTGGCATTACCCAACTTCTCACAACCCTTTGAGGTTAAAACAGATGCCGGCAGTTGAAACGTGGGAGCTGTGCTTATGCAAAATAGAAGGCTTTTGCTTACTGCAGTACGGCCTTAGGGCCTAAGAATGTTGGGCTGTCCACTTATGAAAAGGAACTTTTAGTTGTAATGTGCAGGCAGTCACCAAGCGTAGTACTTAACTCAGTGACCAACCCTTTGTACTGAGAACTGATCATTGAAGCTTGAAGTACCTTTTGGGGCAAAAGGTTACCTCACTTTTGCAACAGATATTTCTTTCTAAATTATCGAGGTATGAGTTTCAAATTCAATACAAGAAGGGAAAGGACAATGGTGCTGCAGATGCGCTGTCTAAAATATCTGACCACTAAGACCATGTGGAGTTTGGGCTCAAGAAATTCATGCCAATTTGGCTGAAGACCTTAAAGCCAAACAGCACATACTAGTGTTGTTGTTGGATCCCATGCCACAAGTTATTATTCTTATCAGGAAGGGATACTCATGTATAAGGGCAAGATTTATGTGGGCTCTAATGCCTAACTAGGGAAGTAAATAATAGATGAGCTCCATGGAGGGAAGAGCGGGGGTCACTCAGGGATCAAAGCAACATGAAAAAGGATTGCAGGACTGTTTTATTGGCCTAGCATGAAACAAGAGATACAAACTGCAGTTAGTTAGTATGATGTGTGCCAAAGAAACAAGGTGGAAAACATTAAAATGCTAGGTCTACTCCAACCCTTGATTGTTCCAGACCAGTTTTGGTCCCACTTAACTATGGATTTCATTGAAGGACATCCCACTTCTGAGGGTAAGAATGTAATACTAGTGGTGGTGAATAGACTAAGCAAGTATGCACACTTCATGGCACTAGCACATCCTTATACAGCTGAGACAGTGGCTCAAGTGTTCCTTGATCAAGTGGTTAAGCTCCATGGTCTACCAAATTCAATTGTAAGTGATAGAGATAAAATCTTTCTTTACCAATTTTGGCAACAATTGTTCAAGATGATGGGCATTATCCTTGCTATGGGCACTACATACCACCCCAAAATAGATGGTCAAACAGAGAGAGTTAATAGGTGTTTGGAAAATTATCTGAGGTGCATGGCAGGAGATAAGCCAAGACAGTGGGTGAAGTGGTTATCCTTGGCTAAAGTCTGGTACAACACCAGCTTTCATCAATCCTTACAGACCATTCCTTTTGAAGCACTATATGGTTATAAGCTAAGGGCCGTGGGGATAGCTTCTTTGGAGTCTACTACAATAGTTTCTCTGGACACATATCTAAAGGAGAGATCAGAAATGCTGCGATGCCTACAGACTAACTTGGAGGAAGCCCAGAATTGTATGAAATAGTATGCTGATGCCCATAAGACAGAGATGGAATTTGCCGTGGGAGATTATGTTTATCTCAGGCTCCAGCCGTACAGACAGTCCACCATTGGTGTGAGAAAAACTTGAAGCTTTCTCCCAAATTCTGTGGACCTTAAGAGGTGTTGGAAAAGATAGGTCCCATCGCTTACAAGTTAAGGCTGCCAAGTACTTCAAAGGTTCACCTGGTCTTTAATGTTTCGTTGCTAAAGAAGAAGGTGGGTCACAGCATCACTCCTTCCACTGAATTGCCAATTACTAATGCAGATGGTCAATTCCTCATGGAACCATTAACGGTTATGGATATGAGATTAATTCAACGCAATAACAGTCCAATCTCTCAGGTACTGGTAAAATGGTCAAATTTAGCTGATGGGAATGAGACTTAGGAGGATTAGGAAACAGTTAAAGGGAAATTGCCAAATTTTGATCCTTGGGGATAAGGATCAAATCAAGGCAAGGGGAATGTTATGCCCGACAAGGCTTGAGCTTCCATCAAAATGGATCAAACGTTGGCTGACAGCTTTAGAGATTACAGGTGAAGTTCCCAGATTAGAGGGACCATCGACGGCTGTAGTTTAATTAGTAAGGCATGAAGATATGGACGATTAAGATCAGGCACACATGGCATGCCAAGTCACTGGTATTAGGCTTAGTGGCAGCTTAGGTGTTTAAAATAAAGTGAGTTGTCACTATTTACGTGGACCACTTATGGGCAGACACGTGCTCCCTCCTTTGGATTCCACAATATGTTTGAAAATTCTGTTTGTTGCTAGTTTGTTGAGAGAGAGAGAGAGAGGTGCACGATATTGTTACAAAAAGAAATCTTAATCATTTATGAAAATTCCTTCGTTCTTCCTCCCTTTTGTCTTCTTATCTGTTCTTCTCTATCAATTTCTCACAAATTCACATAGCGACTCCACAATTCGCTCCAGGCAGGTGGCATTAGTTGGATCTTGATGACTGGTGGTGATTCTGGGTGGTATTGTTGGTGGTGCTCTAGTTGGATCTTGATGACTGGTGGTGATTCTGGGTGGTATTGTTGGTGGTGCTCCAGTGGTGTAAGTGTCGAATGTGGAGAGCCTTATTTAGTCATTTGGGCTGTGTTAGTCCAAATTTGCAAGTCGAAGGCGATATATTGGGCTGTGTTTATGATTCTGGTTGACTTGCGGTTTGAGCTCTGAAAAAAGGGTGTTCTGATAAATTATTATTGGAAAAAGAGAAAGGGAACAAGTCAAAAGTCGAGACCCTCAAATGTTTGTACAACAAAAAGTTTGTCGCTACAATGTTATTATTTTTTTACTACTACACTTTTTAGCGATAAATTGAGGTCTTGGCAAACATTTGGGAGTGTAGAAATAGACGCTCCCAGGAAGAAAACTAAAATGGGATTTTTTTTTTCCCTAATTTTTTTTTATGTTTGTATAGAGTGTTGGCTATAGCTGATTCTCGTGTTTGGGTTTAGATCAATGTTGACCGCGTTGAAGCTTTTTGTGGTTTTTTTCTTTTCTAGTAAATTCGTTCTGATTTGTGGCCTTTTGTTCCTTTGAACTATTTGTTCGATTTGCAAAGTTCGTGGTTTGCTTAAATTTTCTGATAAATAGCAAATTTTCTCACAATTCGTTATGCTACTTTTTTTCTGAACTTGCTGCTCTCAGACTTCAAATTTTCTTCTGTACATGTGACGTATGGCCTCATACGATTTACACTACTTTGTTAGTTGGTCTTCTCTCTTCTATCTAGAGATTTCTCAAATTCAGATATCAATATGTAACACTTAACCATGCATGAGCGTGACCTGTAAATATTCACTTCTTTTCCTACACATTACAACCTTGATTGTTTTTATCTCAAAATTTTACAAACTCCAACTACACCACTGCTCACATGCATCAGGTTGTTATTTGTCGACACACGTAATTATTAGATGAAAAATTCTGATGCAACTTTTTTTTTATTGAAGAAAGACCTTTTTTCCCACCGCTCGTTTCGATTAAAGATAATCAATAAAATAAGATTAAGGTCTAGAGCTTGACATGAGACCTATAAAAAGGGCAAAGAAAAACTCAATTTGAGAACAGCTTGATTTGTGTCTTTGTAAATCCAGTCAGTAGTTACAATTTTGAGCCTCTCCATGTAGAAGAACTAAGGATGCATTTGCCTTTTCAGTTCAATGGTTACATTTCCTTTTCAGTTTTTTTTTTTTTTTGTGTGCATCATTTTCTTCTGTAATCTCTTTGTGCTACAGACTACGGAACATTTCATGGCTGGAGCTTTCTTTGGCAAAGCTCAAGGCAAGCTTTCAACACTTTCTATGGAGGTACAAGACTCTTTGGATAGCTTTTGGAGTTTGCGTTTATAGCTTGTTAGTGTATATCTTAACATAAGTTGGTCGCGCCCGCTTGGTGCCTTTGTGATGCAATTTGACTTACAAAAATTCAAGTATCTTGTTGCAACAGGCCTCCTTTGCACCAACACAAGTTTATATATATATATATATATATATATATATATATATATATATATATATATGCGACACCCTCAACCCAGGTGACGTCATCGGGCTGAGTTATCGACCATAATCACATTCAAAATCCTGTGCTGAATACAGAGCAACTACATCCTCATACTCATACACTATTATTAGATGCTCTAAAATGCGTCCTTACAAAAACTTTTCATACAACCATACATCATACTGCAGCGGAATATTTTCAAGCCTCTAAACAACATGAATGGTTACAACCTAATATACGACTGTAATCGTGTGACTCTTATCAACCTATCTTGCAGCTCAATCTTGATCTCACCATTTCTAGCTTGTCTTACCTCACACAACTTATCCCCTTGCTCAACTTTTTCTGGCTTGTTTCTCTTCTCTTTTCTAGAGGGTTCTCCTTGATCCACCTTATAGACTGCATAATACAACATAAGGAATGAGAGCAAATTGCCCAGTAAAGACAACACGAGGAGTATCGTGTACAAATAATTCAAAAGACTTAGAGGAATAATAATCATCTCAATGATAACAATGAATCAAGAGTAGTCAATAAATTTTCGACATCAACATAATTGTCAAACGATAATTTTTCTTTCGTTAGACTGAGTAGCTTTAAGGCCCAACAGAACAGCATTACTATCACCTCCTCATGGACTTGACCGACTGACCGACCGACTATGCAAGTGGACCCGAAATCCAAGCTCGTAAAGGCAAACATCATTGAAATACAAATCATTAAAATTATCAACATCAAAAGAAAATCGAATGCAATGCACATGCACATGACGGACAGGACTCGACCAAATACGATAGACTCTGCTCGAGTGACATTCATCCTCTTTGGCTAGTGATCATAATTCATAGGCCATCCTACTCATATTGATGTCCCATTTTACGGGATGTTCATCTCAGTCTCAAGTAAATAAAAGAGACACTGTCAACAAGTAGGGAACTCATTTAGAGTGCTTTCCCTAACCACGTTACAGCCAAGCAACAAGACACCATCAACGGGGCAGACTAAGGGAAAATTTATTCCACCTCATGTCCTCAACAACACAACTCAACAAGGAATTTCGGATCAGAAGATCAATCGGTGTTCAAACCTAACAACAAGAGTTCAACGTGACATCATCAACAGGGCGAACTTGGGAAAAGATTATCGCAAGCCCTCAACAACGTTCTTACATAAGAGAAATGTCGACCACCAATAAGTGCCGATATTTCACAACAACACGCAACGACCTCAACAGCATCATCATCAACAATAGGGCGGACTCGGGAGAAGTTTGCCACAAGTCCTCAATGGTGTTCTCAAAGAGAAGAGATATCGACTGTCAATAACCACCGACATCTCACAGCAGTCACACGATAACCCCTACGCAACATCATCATCAACTTTTGGTATGCTAATCGAATCGAATCATAGCATACTAGGACACACATCATCCTTATTAAATTCTATTAACAAGGCAGACTAAAGGAATTATTCTAACCTAAGTCCTCAACAGCACAATTCCAATATGCATATATCGGTCACTACCGGTGTCCAATCATAATGACAAGAATCCAACAACACGCCAGCAACATGGCATGCTAATTGAACAATGAATTAGCATATCGAACCGCATTGTCCTTACTTGATTGGCTTATAGTCGAAGCAACTCGCAATCTCTGATCGCAACGAGCTGCATCACCTAGTCAAATAATAATCTGCTCGTTAGAAATCATTCCACATATATGCACTCCCAATTATACCCCTTCACATTCAATCATTTATAGCGTCTTACGACAGCTTGTTAATCTGATCCAATAATTGGATCCTTAACCTAGCTTACCAACGCATTAGCAATAGCCACAATCTCATTATTTCAACGTATTAACATCATTCCTCATTTTCCACCATTTTAACTGCTAAATTACGCGTGTTTCCTAAAATTTGGCGTCAACATGGCAAATTACCAAAATACTCCCAAATGGCCGCTACACCACCAACACCCCAAAACCGCTTTAAAACTACTTTTTGGATGAACTACATCATTTACAGCCCAAATAGTCCCTTAGAAAACTTTAAAGGGAAAAATTACCAAAACACTCCCCAGCTTATGTGAAATTACCAAAATATCTCTTGGCGGCCATCGCCCCAACGAACATCTCAAAACCCCTTCAAAATAAATTTTCAGATGTCTTACACCCCTTCCCAAACCAACAGTCCTTCAAAGCATTTTATAGAAAAAAATTATCAAAATACCCCCTCTAGGCTGTAAATTATCGAAATGCCCCCGGGGGTTCACTATCACCGCAATACCCCAAATCAGCTTCAAAACAACCTTTTAGGTGTTTTACAACCCTTTCCGGACAAAAAATTCATTGGAAAAACATAATCGAGAAAATTACCAAAATACCCCTCTCCGGGTGCCAAATTACCAAAATGCCCTAGAAGGGTTCCCAGCCTTAAAAATATCTCAAAAGTGCTTTAAAATAATATTTTAAGCCTCCTGAATTCATTCTTGAGCTAAAAATTATTTTATAAAATTTTGGCCCAAAAATTCCGAACCGGTGTCCGAACCGAGCGCTTAAAAGCCAGTTCGGCCAAAAATAACTAACGACTTTGGAATGACCCTAAATATTGAGAAATGAAACTTCTCAGCATCCTAGGGTTCTCATAAACTTTTTGTGCAAAACTGCGCTAGTTTGATATTTTAAATTTCACCCTAAAATTTCAAACTTCCCGCATCCGTTCACCTCCTTTTCCAACTTCGGAAAAATATGAAATTTTTTCAAGACACGGGTCTCCTAAAATAACTAGGGTCTGTTTTTTTCACTTTGGCTAAATCTGACCCTAATTATTTAAACAAAATTGAATTAGGACTGTTATTAAAGTTTCATCTTTAGCGACAATTACAAGTTACTATTCAAATTATAGGCACACACTATTGCACCTTTCCTACTCACACTTTCTTCTTGCTTCAGCCACTGCCGGAACTCATGGTTCCTCCAAACTCACACATACACCTATCAATTGTCATTAATACACTAGTAAAACCTTGATAGGATTAATTCCATGCAAAAGCACATCCTAACCCACTTAAACCCATAATCATCCCTCACCTACCTTACCCGAAACACCCATATATACACAAGCAGCACATACACAAACTCACAGCCACACACACACACACTAAAACCCACAAACTAACACCCTAATCCCTCATAAACTCATTGAAACATTACAATTTCCATTTACTAACTACACAAAACCCACACAACAACCTAAAATTATTCAAGAGTTCACGTAATCACACTTGTTTACACATATATATATATATATATATATATATATATATATATATATATATATATACACACACACACCCCCTCGGTACACACACAGTTATACGCGCACACACTACGCACACCGAGAACACCCACTGAAAGTACGTATTATGGCTAGAAGAATTACCCTTATGAAATCTTTATATTTCTCCTTCTGTTTTTTTTTTTTGGTGTGCCAAAGCCCATGACTTGCTTCTTCTCCTCTGTTCTTCAACTTCTCTGCTCTTCCTGTTTCTTTTTCTGTCATCCTTTCCTTATTTGCATTTCCTCCCCCCCAAATATCCTTCTCTTTTTCTTTTTATATTATAACCTCATAATCTTATCCCTCTTTTTTTTTATTATATAATGAACTTAGTCAGCCTAGTTTTAGCTAGGAGGTGGCCACCATTCGGCTGACTGCCCTCCAATTGTGACACCTTTTTGCAACTTATCAAAATTGGCACTTTAGCCCTTCAGATTTCCAAATTTGCATTTTAGCCCCTCGACTTTGAGAAACTACAAATTTGACCCCAAAATCACCCTAACCCTCCATGTAACCCCCTAACACCTCATTATCATCAAAAGGATGCTACTTAATAAAGATATGCATCACGTTCATCATAGTTTTCAAAATTACACTTTTGCCCCTTAACCTTCCAAAATTTCATTTCAACCCCCATGACCACACTACCCCCTTATTTAGCTCCTTAACACTTAATTGTCCCCAACATAATGCTACTTAAAAAAAAATAATTCCCCATTAATTAATCAAACTCGCGGTTAGATTAATCTATGGTATTTTTCAGGGTATCACACCCTCCCCCAAAATGAATTTCGTCCTTGAAATAAGGACAAACCTCATTCTACAACTTGGTGCGGACATTATTACCGCATTAGGGTCTTGGGTTTCAAGGTAACCTCCTTGACCGCATGATTTTCTTCCAGTCAACTTTAACCACCTGCATTAATATAACACATATTCCTTTCTATCCATAACTTCAATCGTGGCCTCCTAGTACGAGATATTATCTCGTATTTCAACTTGTTCCTCTTAGATCCCATGTTTAGGGTCGGGATCATACATCCTCAACATTGACACGCGATACACGCTATGTAATTAACTCAATCCTGAACGTAGATTGAGTTTGTATGCTATCTTCTCAATCCTAGACTGGATTTTAAACGCTCCGATGAACCTCGGACTTAACCTCCTCCACTTCCTGAATCGCATGACTCCTTTTCACGGTGACACTTATAAAAATTTACTAGGTCACCCACTACAAACTCCAACATCTTACACCTCTTGTTAGCACAACTTTTCAGCTAATTCTATGCAATAAGATTTCTCTCTTGGATATCGATCACCTTGTTTCTTATTTCTTTGCACAGTCTCGTGCGAAATAGTCTTTGTTTCCCCAAATAGATTCTAATAAATCAACAGGCAACATTTTCGGTTAAGGATATCTACTCATCCTAATGCTCTGCAAAAATAAATAATGCAGGCTTTCAACACTCTTATAATACTTGTACCATACGTCCCGACTGGCCATACATTTGAGATAAAAGGCCGTCCCCATGGTTAACTCACTTATTTTCAGATTCTGGAGATGAACCTTGCGTATCTGCCGGACACAATAGTTACTGAAAATCCATAACGACTAACCACTCGCTTAACATAAGTTTGGGCAAGTCATCAGAAAAATATTCTTCTTGGATAAAATAAATTGGGACGTCTTAGTCAACCTATCCACTACAACCTCGATAGACGTTTATTCCTTAATTATTCGTGGTAACCTTAACACCAAAATTCATTGTAATGTGCTCCCACTTCCACTCAGGTGCAAAGAGTGGTGTCCACTATCTGGCGATCTTCTTATAATCGACTTTTACCTGTTAGCAGGTCAAACATCAGGATACAAACTTTTAAATATCCCTCTTCATGCTAGGCCATAAAAATTCTTTGGGCCGTAACTTAGGATACATTTTTGTCTCCCCTAAGTGAATCGAAACTCAAAACCATGAGTACCCTTCACAATTCCTTTCCTCAATTCATCATTAGGCAGAACATATATCCAACCTTCACATTCGAAATTATCACCCTTATCACCATCAAAATTTTCCTTTTTATTCACTTTAAATCCTTGTTGGATCACAACTTCCTTTCATCTTGGCCTTAAGCTTCCTTGATTTGATTAAGATGCGCTGGTTGCATTTCCATGTGAAACAAAATATTACCTCCTTTTCTCCTTACTCGAACTTTGATTTCGAGTTGTTCACATTCTTATTAACTTGGCGTATCAATCATCGCAGTCAATTTTCCCTAATAGAGCATCTTAGAGAAATTCTCAATGACTTTCTACTAGCCTTCGACAGACCTTAGGAAGCTACTCATCTCAAACGCCAACTTTTGTCATTCCCCATTTGTCACTTTTTCCACTTTTCCCAAAGCTCCTAATCTGCTTCCACATTAACCCCATACATCCAGATTTCCTAGTCAAAATTCACATTCCTTGAATTTGACATACAACTTAGCTTTTCTAAAATTTTCCAAACTTTCCATTGCGCAAGCTCCTTTTTGCTCTTAATATCATTCATAAAGTCACCAATAAGGCGACGACACAATGATCAAGTACTCTCAAAAAACTTGATTCCTGAAATTTATAGATGCCACAGGGGCATTAATTAATTCACATGACATCCCCAAGAATTCATAATGCATGTCTCAGTTTCTAAAGACAATCTTGATAACTTCATCTTTCCTTATTCTTAACTAGTGATGACCTATTCTAAGGTCAGTCTTAGAAAGAAAACACTTAGCACCCAGCAATTGATCGACATATTAGCTAGGTCAGGCAATCAGTAATTATTCCTGACTGTCATCTTAATCAGCTGCTGATAGCCAATACATAGTCTCATAAATCCCTTATTTCTTCTTACTTCAATGACCATCACCCTCCTTTAGAGCACCTCCGTCCGGTCAATATACCTTGGCTGTTGACATTTGGAACAGTCTCTTTTGCTTCATCTTAAACATTAGTTCAGTGACTTGCTCTCATACTTAAGACCTGCTTTATTTGCCTTAGCATAGTTCACACCCTCGTGCCTCAATCCACATAATCTACATTTTCTATCTCTTCCTCTTGGTTCTGAACTTTGTCCAGACTTTTTATCATGTACTTACTTCTTACAGTTCTTTCCATTTTTCCAGTTTCGATCCTGGATTCTACCTTTTTTTTTTGTCCTCGCTCCTTTCTTTCTTCTCAGACCTCTTTATTCTCTGCCTCCACCACTCGATTTTTCTGCTACTTCCGTAGCAATTCACCATTAGAACCTCATTATATGTTCCTTTTTAAGGATTATTTTCAAACTCTCCTCATTTTGTTCCACTTTTCACATTTTTTCACTCATTGCCCAATGAGGGCAATTAGGCCAGCTCACCAAATTTCCTGACATCATTTTCTGCCTTTCTATGTTTCTACTTAGTACGAGAAACCTGTCTCCAACTTACTCTGCAATTTAAACAGAAATATATATCATCAATATGTTACCTGAACCTATTACAATAATATAGGCTCAATAGGTACTCTGACTGTCTCAACTTGTTTGCGCTCATACTTCTAATCAATTATCACCCTCGTTGTATATATAGTTGGCGAACATGATCTTCTAATATTTCCCCACATCTTGTTACTTCATCTACCTTCTCCATCTCTCAATTCAACGTAGTTGTCTACACTAACCGCTTTCCCTTCCGTGATATTCTACTCAGCGGGCATCCTGACAGTCTCGAGATCTACACCCTTTTCTTCCTTTTACTGGGGCTGTCATAATAGCAGCCACCGGTTGTACTTTTAGAACTCCCACGATCTTTTGTAGAAGTCTCATTGGCTCTTTCTTAAGGTCTTCTTGACCTAATATACTTCCTGCATATTTCTTCCACTTACATCCTCAACATTCAGCATAATAGCTTCTATTGAGGGTCCCTCTCGATTGAGAACCCTCTCTCGTCTTTCCGATGAAAGAGTAGCATGATAATTAAAATTACGCTTCATAACATTAACCTTCATGCTCAAACAACTAATGGTTTTCATCATTGAATGACCTTTTTCTACAATAATATGTAAATGATCCCCATCGTCCTTCCCTTTCTCAATCACACTTTAGGTCCAATTTCAAAAACGGACTCCACCTAGTGTTGTCAAAGGGCCGGGCTTGGGCCGGCCCAGCCCAAGCCCATCGGGCCTGCTGTGGGGCCGGGCCGGGGCCGGGCCAGTGGGGCTACCAACCGGGCCGAGCCGGGCCGGGCCTGCCGAAGGCAAACCTAGGCCCAGTCCAGGCCCTGGCCCTAGGCCCAATAGCTAGGGCCGGGCTTGGGCCGGGCCCGGGCCCTTTTTTTTTTTTTTCTTTCTTCTTGTTATTCAATTTTAAATTTCATCTCTAGGCAATATTCACAATTTAACGAACCTAATCTTTATCCTTTTATTTCATTATAAGTAATATACATATATATGTATGTATGTATATACATATTTATTTGTTAGCCATTATATTTTTTTATTATATGTTAAACATTTTCATACTCTTCTTGGTGAGCTTTATTAATAAAATCTTAACACATAAAAATTTATATAGAAAAATAATAAATGTATTCATAGGCCCTCCTCCTTTTATCCGGGCTTGGGATCGGCTGCTTGTAAACAAACAGGCGTAGTTACCTATTTTTTTATATATACGAAAAAATATATATCTTGCTTGTAAAAATTTATTTTATATATATGGAAAAAAAGTATATTTTGTGAAAAAATTTATTCTTAAAATTCTAACAATCAAAATAATAATGCATGTCTATCCAAAATATCAGCAATCAAAGATCAAGAAATCTGCAACGTCAACCAAAAGGATCAAAAGAGGAAAATAAAAACAAATTACCTAATCATCCAGAAGTACTTCAATATCCGAGTCACTGCTCTTCCTATCATCAATCGGTTTATCTTGCTCGCGGTATTTCGCATCAAGATAATCCTTCCAACATACACATAGCTCGAGCGACTCGGGGTTAAGACGACTCCTCCTGTCATCCAAAACCCTCCCGCTGGCTGAAAATGCCGACTCTGAAGCAACCGTGGAGGCTTGCACTGGCAGTACATCCCGTGCAATTTGGGATAAAGTTTTATACATGTTTTGATTTTGTTTCCAAAAATTTAACAAATTAAAATTAACCTGTTCTTGCCTTGATAAATCAGAATAATGATCAGTATTTGCATATACACCAATCTCATTAAAAGAGGAAAAAGTATACGAACCTGCCGAATTAGAAGTACCTTCACCTGGTAGTTGTCTTGCTACTAGATGTTCAAAGCCCTGAAGGTATGGCGCATAATACCTCTCAACAGTGGATGATGATGTAGCTCGCCCGCGCACGTCAGCAGAATTACGATAGACGTTGAACAAGTCCTCAAACCTCTTGCTCACTTTTGCTGTGAATGCGGTTGTCTCCTCTGCTGTGTAGCACATTAATTTCGATATCTCTTGTATCGAGGCGTTCACGCCATGCAACTTTAACCTAGGATCTAAACAAGTAGCCACAGTAAAAATAGCAGGCAGTTTACTCCAATATTTATTAAATTTTTGATCCATCACTTTTACTATTTCCTTAAAGGGTCCTATATATCTCCATTTTGTTAACATTGTAGCCATCTTCAGAATTTCTATTACAGCGAGAGGAGAGGTGGGATAGTACGTACCAGACAATAAATTGGTAGACGTGTAGAATACCTCCAAAAATTCAGCTAGGTATGTGGCCATCTGCCATTCCTCTTGAGTTGGCAAGCCGGCTGGGAACTGGGTTAGTAGAAAATGCGTATAGACTTCTCGGTATGCCAGAATGTGTAAAAGCATGTGGTATGTAGAGTTCCACCTGTGGACCACATCTGTAACTGCTCTCCTGCGAGGCATATTATATTGAACACACAACGTTTTAAATTGTTGTGTTCTCGGACTCGAGCTATTAACATACGCTGTCATACCCCTCATTTTGAGAAGAATATCTCCTGCAGCAGCTAAACCATCTTGAACAATTAAATTAATAATGTGACAAACACAGCGAACATGAAATAATTCACCATTAAGTACAGGTTGAAGCGTCTCCTTTAAAGCTGCAACAGCAACTTTATTATTAGAAGCATTATCAAAACTAACACTCATAATCTTATCCTTAATTTTAAATGTGGTGCATGCTTTTAATATAAGAATAGCAATGTTCATTCCATCGTGCGGATAAGGGAAGTGCTCGAAAGCGATGATTCTCTTGTGCATAACCAATCTACATCAATCCAATGAGCGGTCACACAAGAATAACTAACAAAAGTATAAGGAGATTGCCAAATATCAGAAGTAAGACTAACTTTACCTTCAAATTTATCGAAATAATCGATAAGGCGTGCTTTAGCAGCATTGTACTGTCGGAGTGCATCGGATCTAGTTGTGTTTCTATGAACCTTTTTGTACAAAGGTTGAACGTATGTGTTCATATATCTAGAGTGCTTAGGATTATCGGCAAAAGAAAAGGCTTGTTCATCATGAATAACAAATTCAGCGAGACCGTCTCTTTGCTCTCGCTGATTATAAACAAATAACTTACCGTCAAAAGATAACTGCGTTTGGGTAGGTTCGACGTGGCCTTGTCGAGGTGCACACAGAGGGTAATGCCTGTTAAGATGTCCATTACCACTACCAGACGAAAATAATTTAGCGCAGTACTTACATCGAGCTTTTCGGATGCCGTCCACCATAACTACATCGAAATGATTCCAACACTCGGCTTTCTTTTTTTCCCCTTTTGGACTTCTGGCTCATTACCGGAGGCATTGCTCGGCCCTTCTTCATCATGACCAGGCATAGGGTTGAGATTATGCCACGGAGTAGTAGCTTCGCCAACCGAGCTGCGTCCTTGACTATAATGCGGGGGGTCTTCATCAGGCGTGTATTCAAAATCTGGAATGTTTTGATTGAACTCCCAATTGGCTTGGGTATCTATCATACAGCCTGTACTCATTCGTCCAGGAACGAATGGTTGTGTTGGTGCTTGGATTGGTGTTTGTGATGGCCGTGGCGCTGGCGCTTGTGCTGGTGGTGGTGCTTGCGATGATGATGATGTTTTTCGTGATGACGATGCACGCCTCATTTTCTTCAATAATCCAGCCATATTTCGAGCTAAACTTTGTAAGAGTAACTAAATACACAAGTATAAGAGTAGTAATAAGAAATAACAATTAAAAGAATGAACGAGTAACAAATATTAGAGAGTTAGTAATTAAAAAGAATTTAGCAAGACTAGTAATTAATAAACAAGAGTACTAATTAGTAAATACTAGTAGTAATTAGCAAGAGTAGTAATTGGAGAGGAAAATAGTAGCAAAGCTTGTAGAAATATAGAATGTTTAGGTAAGAGAGAGTAAGAAGATTGGTGTGAAAAATTAGAGAGAAATGGTGTGAATTTATAGATTTTAGAAACTTCACAAAAGACCAAAATACCCCTACAAACTATCCGTTTATAGTTGTTGGGGAGGGTAAGAGTGTAAAGGAGTTGAAAAATATAGGTTAGACTAAAATACCCCCCAAACTAGCCGTTATATTGCTGTTGGGGGGGTAAAAGTGGAATTTTGGAAAAGGGGTGGAAGAAAGGGGGGGAAAAACAAAAAAATTCAAACATGTGGGGCCGCAGACCGGGCCAGACCCGGGCCGACTTCGGGCCGGGCCAAACCCGTTTCCGGGCCGGGCCGGGCTTTTTCGGAGCAAATGAAGGCCTGGTCCAGGCCCAGGCCCCAAGCCCGCTGTGCTGGGGCCGCTACTGTTCATGCACGGGGCCGGGCCAGCCCGGGCCAGAACCGGGCCGGGTCGGGCCAGGCCGGGCCAGAACCGGGCCGGGTCGGGCCAGCCCGCGGGCCGCCCGGCCCGTTTGACACCTCTAACTCCACCCCTACTCGTACACCCTATCAACCTCAGAGAAGCCATAACGCTCCTTTAACAATTTTAGGCTTCAATGACTCTCTCTTATAATCAATTGTTGCATGTCTTCAGGTATTTCCCTATTAGAAGGGCAATCACGAACAACTTGTCATATTTTTTTTTCCCGAGTGACCCATATACTGACGTCCATCTTCTCCCTTAATATCTAATTCGATACTTACTTCTTGTCCTCTCGTTCAACTTTCAACCTCTCTATCGTTTAGTCAATACCGCTTGTTTGGGACTCGAATCGACTTGTCGATGAGTCCCCTTTTTTTTTCCTCATCACTTAGAAGTACTTTTTCTTCCAAAATCTCATTAAAATTCTACTCATTCTCACTCTCGGCTCCTCATTTCTTCATTCCAAGTTCACACAATAAAAGTGTTCAACCTCATCTATCCTCCATCTGGTTCCTACAAATTCACTTCCTCCTAGACCTTCATCTGGTTCTTTCATCCCTAATTCCATCTCATTTACCTTCTCACCAGGATCCTTTTTCGAGATCCAACACCGCAACCTTATCATCATCAAACCACTCTACTAAAACTAGGTCGACCATTTCTTTCTTTCATTCCCTGCAGCAATAGCAAGAACGCTGAGGTAATGAATAATCATGCCTTAGCCAACCTCGACCCACATATCTTAACGATCCTCCTAGTTCAACCAAATCATCAAGATTCTTCTTCTACTTTTCTCATTGACAACTTAGGCCTTCCACCAGACACTTCAAAAGTCTGCGGAATTATTTGCCTAAGCTCTAATACCAACTTGCGACACCCTTAACCCAGGTGACATCATCAGGCTAAATTATCGACCATAATCACATTCAAAACCCTGTGCTAAATACAGAGCAACTACATCCTCATACTCATACACCATTAATAGACGCTCCAAAATGCGTCCTTACAAAAATATTTCATACAACCATACATCATACTGCAGCTGAATACTTTCAAGCCTCTAAACAACATGAATGGTTACAACCTAATATACGACTGTAGTCATGTGGCTCTTATCAACCTATCTTGCAGCTCAATCTTGATCTCACTATTTCTAGCTTGTCTTACCTCACACAACTTATCCCCTTACTCAATTTTTTCTAGCTTGTTTCTCTTCTCTTTTCTAGAGAGTTCTCCTTGATCCTCCTTATAGCCTGCACAATACAACATAAGGAATGAAAGCAAATCACCCAGTAAAGACAACATGAGGAGTATCGTGTACAAATAATTCAAAAGACATAGATGAATAATAATCATCTCAACGATAACAATGAATCAAGAGTAGGCAATAAATTTTTGACATCAGCATAATTGTCAAACGATAATTTTTCTTTCGTTAGACTGAGCGGCTTTAAGCCCCAACAGAACAGCATTACTGCCACCTCCTCATGGACTGGACCGACTGACCAACCGACTATGCAAGTGGACCCAAAATCCAAGGTCGTAAAGGCAAACATCATTGAAATACAAATTATTAAAATCATAAACATCAAAAGAAAATCAAATGCAATACACATGCACATGACGGACAGGACTCGACCAAACACGACAGACTCTGCTCGAGCGACATTCATCCTCTTTGGCCAGTGATCACAATTCATAGGCCATCCTCCTCATATTGATGTCCCATTTTACAGAATGTTCATCTCAGTCTCAAGTAAATAAAAAAGACACTGTCAACAAGCAGGGAACTCATTTAGAGTGCTTTCCCTAACCACGTTACAGCCAAGCAACAAGACATCATCAACGGGGCGGACTAAGGGAAAATTTATTCCACCTTATGTCCTCAACAACATAGCTCAACAAGGAATTCTGGATCATAAGATCAACCGGTGTTCATACCTAACAACAAGAGTTCAACGTGACATCATCAACAGGGCAGACTTGGAAAAAGAATACCGCAAGCCCTCAACAACGTTCTTACATAAGAGAAATGTCGACAACCAATAAGTGCCGACATTTCACAACAACACGCAACGACCTCAACAGCATCATCATCAACGATAGGGCAGACTCGGGAGAAGTTTGCCACAAGTCCTCATTGGTGTTCTCAAAGAGAAGAGATATCGGCTATCAGTAACCGTTGACATCTCACAACAGTCACACGATAACCCCTGCGCAACATCATCATCAACTTTAGGTATGCTAATCGAATCGAATCATAGCATACTAGGACACACATCATCCTTATTAAATTCTATCAACAAGTCAGACTAAGGGAATTATTCTATCCTAAGTCCTCAACAGCAAAATTCAAATATGCATATACCGGTCACTACCAGTGTCCAATCATAATGACAAGAATCTAACAACACGTCAGCAACATGGCATGCTAATCAAACAATGAATTAGCATATCGAACCACATTGTCCTTACCTGATTAGCTTATAACCGAAGCAACTCACAATCTCTGATCATAACGAGTTGCATCACCTAGTCAAATAATAATCTACTCGTTAGAAATTATTCCACATATACGCACTTCCAATTCTACCCCTTCCCATTTAATCATTTATAGCGTCTTACGACAGCTTGTTAATCTGATCCAATAATTGGATCCTTAACCTAGCTTACCAACGCATTCGCAATAGCCACAATCTCATTATTTCAACGTATTAACATCATTCCTCATTTTCCACCATTTTAACTGCTAAATTATGCGCGTTTCCTAAAATTTGGCGTCAACATGGCAAATTACCAAAATACTCCCTGATGGCCGCTACACCACCAACACCCCAAAACCACTTTAAAACTATTTTTTGGATGTACTACATCATTTACAGCCCAAATAGTCCCTTAAAAAACTTAAAAGGGAAAAATTACCAAAACACTCCCCAGCTTATGTGAAATTACCAAAATATCCCTTGGCGGCTATCGCCCCAACAAACATCTCAAAATCCCTCCAAAATAACTTTTCAGATGTCTTACACCCCTTCCCAAACCAACAGTTCTTCAAAGCATTTTATAGATAAAAATTACCAAAATAACCCCCTCTGGGTGGCAAATTATTGAAATGCCCCCGAGGTTCACTATCACCGCAACACCCCAAATCAGTTTCAAAATAACCTTTTAGGTGTTTACAACCCTTTCCGGACTAAAAAGTCCTTTGAAAAACTTTATCCAAAAAATTACCAAAATACCCCTCTCCGGGTGACAAATTAGCAAAATGCCCCTGAGGGTTCCCAGCCTCAGAAAAATCTCAAAAGTGCTTTAAAATGATATTTCAAGCCTTCTGAATTCATTCTTGAGCTAAAAAATATTTTACAAAATTTTTGTCCAAAAATCCCAAACCGGTGTCCGGACCCAGCGCTTAAAAGCCCGTTCGGCCAAAAATAGTTAACGACTTTGGAATGACCCAAAATCTTGAGAAATGGAAGTTCTCAGCATCCTAGGGTTCTTATAAAATTTTTGCGTGAAACCGCGCTAGTTTGATATTTTAAATTTTATCGTAAAGTTTCAAATTTCCCGCATCCGTTCACCCCACTTCCCAACTTCGGAAAAATATGAAATTTTTTCAAGACACAGGTCTCCTAAAAATAACTACGGTTTTTTTTTTTGCACTTTGGCTAAATTTAACCCTAATTATTTAAAACAAATTCGAATTAGGACTGTTATTAAAGTTTCATCTTTAGCGACAATTTTACAAGTTACTATTCAAATTAGAGGCACACACTATTGCACCTTTCCTACTCACACTTTCTTCTTGCTTCAGCCACTGCCGGAACTCATGGTTCCTCCAAACTCACACATACACCTATCAATTGTCATTAATACACTAGTAAAACCTTGATAGGATTAATTCCATGCAAAAGCACATCCTAACCCACTTAAACCCATAATCATCCCTCACCTACCTTACCCGAAACACCCATATATACACAAGCAGCACATACACAAACTCACAGCCACACACACACACACTAAAACCCACAAACTAACACCCTAATCCCTCATAAACTCATTGAAACATTACAATTTCCATTTACTAATTACACAAAACCCACACAACAACCTAAAATTATTCAAGAGTTCACGTAATCACACTTGTTTACACAACTATATATATATATATATATATATATATATATATATATATATATATATATATATATATATATATATACACACCCCCTCGGTACACACACAGTTACATGCGCACACACTACGCACACCGAGAACACCCACTGAGTATTATGGCTAGAAGAATTACCCTTACGAAATCTCTATATTTCTCCTTCTGTTTTTTTTTTTGGGTGTGCCAAAGCCCATGACTTGCTTCTTGTCCTCTATTCTTCAACTTCTCTGTTCTTCCTGTTTCTTTTTCTGTCATCATTTCCTTATTTGCATTTTCTTCCCTGTGAATATCCTTCTCTTTTTCTTTTTATATTATAACCTCATAATCTTATCCCTCTTTTATTTTATTATATAATGAACTTAGTCAGCCTAGTTTTAGCTAGGAGGTGGCCACCATTCGGCTGACTCACCTCCAATTGTGACTCATTTTTGCAACTTATCAAAATTTGCACTTTAGCCCCTCAAATTTCTAAATTTGCATTTTGGCCCCTCAACTTTGAGAAACTACAAATTTGACCCCAAAATCACCCTAACCCTCCATGTAACCCCCTAACACCTCATTATCATCAAAAGGATGCTTCTTCATAAAGATATGTATCCCGTTCATCATATATTTTCAAATTTACACTTTTGCCCCTTAACTTTCCAAAATTTCATTTCAACCCCCACGACCACACTACCCCCCTTATTCAGCTCCTTAACACTTAATTGTCCCCAACATAATACTACTTAATAAAATAATCCCCCATTAATTTATCAAACTCGCGGTTAGATTAATCTCTGGTATTGTTTGGGGTATCACAATATATATATATATATATATATATATATATATATATATATATATATATATATATATATATATATATATATAATTGCTTTATGTTCTTATTTAGTCCCTTACATCTCACAAGTCTCTATGATTTTTGCATAATTTCTTGCAGGTAGTGTTCGTTGGATTTTTGGTTGAAATTTAACAACCTTCTTTTATTCATTTTGTTCACTGTAACCGAATTTGTACAGCTGATGCTCCTTTTCAAGTTATGATTGACAAAGAGAAACAAGTAACCACTATCGACAAAGAGAAATTGTGCAAGCTTCGAAGCAAGGTTCTTGGTTTGTATTTTTTCAGTTTCAATAAAACTTATAATTTTGTTTTTCGGGCATGTACGATGTGATCTAATGTATTTATTGAGCATTTAATTTGTCGTACTCAGTTTTAGTTGGTGGTGCATATAATATAAATCTTATTCGTATTACTTGAAATTTGATAAAGGATGAATCTTAGTTTAAAGAATTACATTGTTGTTGGATTTGTTGATTAAGGTTAATAGTTTGAAACATGTTTGAATGTACAAAATATAATAAAACTTTAAAAAAAAAGCCTTTTTCTTAACTTTTACAAACAGACTTTTAGCGACAGAATTCCGTCACTAAAAGTCCTTCTACAGATCGGTAAACATTTTTAGAGACAAGCTTTTAACAATAAAATTATTGTTGTTAAAGACTTTTACTACAGGCTTTTAGCAACAAAAATTTTATTGCTAAAAAAAAAATTTGATTATTTTTTTCAAAAAAGTCAGAAATCGGACAAAATATAAAAAATATCTTTGGCGACGAAATATTTCGTCGCTAAACAGAATTAATTCCGCCAGTAGAAGTAACATTTGTTTTGATAGATCATATAATTCCGTCACTAATCTTTTAACGACGGAGTTATTACCAACATACTTTTACTGACAAAAATTATATCTCTAAAAGTGTCAACCGATGGATTTGGCATGTAATTGTTTCCACAAATTTTACAGAAAAAGGCCCAAAAAAATGAGCAATTATGTATAAACACGCATTAAAGTTGGTAAAGGATCCTGCATATCAAGATGAAGAGTCTTTTATATATGTGTCATAGCATCAATTCATTCAGTCTCACAAATAAGGACAATGACGTCATCAGCATATTTTGTGAAGGTACTTTTGTCTACAAATTGATTTACACCTATCCAAACTTTTATAAGTAGTATATCATAATATATATACATAAACCACACTACGGTCTCCCACTCAGTCGTCCTGAGAGTCGTATAGTCTAGTATCGAATGTGAATGAAGTCGTAAGCAGCGTAAGGGCTGAGTAGTTGATGTTAGCACTCGTGGTGCTACCAAGGCCCAATGTATACTCTACCAGCGCTAGAGTTCCCTAAACAACGGCGATGGACAAACTAAAATATGTCACAAAGCTCCCAAATATCTCGTCAGAATAGCGATACCTATTAACACCAGGAAACTTAAATTAATTAGCCACAGAATTATAGACTACCAATCAATAAACAACTAGGTCAAACTTCGTAAGATTTTAACAATACCTGAACCAGTAAAAGTGACCAACTCTCCTCCACCTGACCTCGAAGTGCCTCGCCTCCGCAATGAACTCAGCAATCGTAAACGACACCGAGAGCAAGGCTAATAACAACTCTAGCTCGTCCAAGTATGAATAAGAAGTAAAATGCAGAAGTAATACCGAGATGAACTCGGCAGCAAAAGAAAGGACGGCAAATAGCCATGCCCAAAACGCCTGTGAATAGTTACGATTAGACCTTGAAGAAAAGAAAGAATAATAAATTTGTCAAATTGACTATCACATACATTTGAAACCCTATAAAGAAGATGGTAATCCCGTAGAGATTTTTGGTCAAGTATGGTGAAATGAACTTTTGGGGCAGCAACCATTAGGAGCTAAAATGGTTACTTTTCATCTTTCATGACATCTCTAATTATGTTTCGGCTATAATTAGTTGTTACAGCTATAGCAACAAAGTGGTTGTAATATGACTGCCAAATCTTAGGCAATCCCTCTCTCTAACAAAAACTCTTCCACCTCTCTTTAGAACCTCACAGCCCACCGTCACCTCCCATCGCCGCTCCACCACACGTAAGCGTGCGTGGGCCCCCGGCGGCCTATCTCACTGTTTTTCTTTTGTGTGCGGTTGGTCTAACAAAACACTCTCTGAACCCTTCCTCTCCCATGCCTCCCCTCGCTGCCCCACCATGCAGTAGCACATGTGTGGCGGTGGTCATTCTCCTGGAGTCGTTACTGTGGGTTTGAGGTGTTTTGTGATGGCTTTGTGTATTATTCCCAGCTCACCGAATGCAGGGGTCGAGGGTGGCGACCCGTTTTCCTGCAACCTCTTCTCGAATCTTTGAGTCTCTCGATTTGCCTTCGTTGATGTTTGTAGGATGATCTAATGGTCAGAAGAAGATACAGTTTCATGGCTAGGTTTCCCACTGTCGGTTATGGCCAAAAATTCACCGATGATAGTCGGAATCCTCGACGGCGATGGCCTGACTCCTCCGACAGCTAATCAAATTCGCAGCACGGCAGTCCTCTTCCACGGGGAGTCTGAATCAATTTCAGTTCTGATGTTTCTCGCTGCCCCCTCGGACTTGGTGTGATATTGATGTTGTTTTAGGGTTGATAGGATTTACGGGTTTTCCAGTATACGGGATGTGCTTTATAGTCTTTTAAATTCCTTTGTTTTCCTATATTCTTTAGTTAGGGTTATGTTAATGAGTTAGCCGTGGGTCCTCGGGGAGGGCAGGGTTGGGGGATAGGGCCTTGAGGGGTTTTGGGGAGAGGGGGAGGGTGGGGGGAAGGGGGATAAGGCCTCAAGGGGTTCTTCGGCCGATTTTTCGAACAAAATTTTCGAGTGAGTTGGGTGAGGTGCTTAGGGCTTTAGTGTTAACCTTTGTTGTAATGGTCATCAACCCTTTTCGAGAGTCAGGGCATCAATGGCGTGCGAAAGTGGCGGTGGATCGGTATGAATCTTACGGTGCGGATGACTCCTTGTTTTGGCTTTCTTTCAATACGTTAACGGGTTAATTCAAGCAGGTTCGTGATTTTTTAATTTGTAATTGTAATAGTCGGTGCTAGTTTTGGTCATTCCAAATGTAAAGCCACAAAAAAAATCTTAAGCAATCTTTAGTCTCTCTAAGATTGAATATCTTTTATTATTAAAAATCGATTAAAATCTGTTGGACCGCGCATGATTAAAGATTTTTATTTCCAACGTGAATGCCTAGATTTAGTAAAGAACAATTATCAAAATTTTGAGCAAGTGACTAATGAGCTCGAAGTCCAGTGGTAATGTCACTGGGATAGTTTTAGGAACTCACCAAGGCTATATTCTTACAAGCCCACCACGGCTTCTAAAACAAATAAAATAGACTTATACGGGTTAACAGGGATTTAAAACTACTTAGAAAATGAATATTAAGTCACAAAAAATTTTGACAATCATATGAGTAATTAATTTTAATCAATGAATTACGCAAGCAATGAGAGAGAGAGAGAGAGAGAGAGAGAGAGAGAGCAAGCTTACCCAGGTCGTAAGAAAATGCAAAGCCATGATGATCCTGCAGAAAGAATGACAAAATTTGTTGTCACTACTAAATTACCCTTTCTTACATAAAAAAGACACTAACCTATGTGCACACAGGAAAGTATAACAGAAAGAAAATAGCTAAAGCTAAACACTGCAGTTGGAATCAGGGCAAGAAGGCCCGCATTATGCATTATGCATTAGCATTTTATGTGTTAATAGTTGCCCCTTGGGTAATTTAGGACTTGCTTCATTATCATGCTTTAGGATTGTTGTACCACATATATATATTCTTAAATTGTAAGCGTTTTTGACAAAAGCGACGACCGTCACGGCATTAAGTCTAGCCTGATTAATTTATTTAGTAGGTTTTATGTTCTAAAAGTTCATGGATAGAAAAAACAAAAGGGGACGACAATTAAACCTGCTCGACTACGTCTAGTTTTTGGATCAACCTCCTCAAGTATTTAGCGAAATCCATGACCACTCAATTTTTTAACGCTTAACTAAATAAATAGAAATTTCAGATTTTAGCTAATTCATGGCTCATTTTACCATGTAACCCATATAAGCACCGTGACGTTTTATCATCTAAACACCTTTTGAATAGACTGGGTATGAAAAGAAAAAATATAGCCACTACACTTAACAAGAATGCAAAGTAACAAGACCAAGGAATTAGAATGCAAATGCAGTGTAGCATAAAATAATAGAAACCAATGGCTTAGAACCCTTTAAACAAAACTGGGCAGTGGCTTAGAGATGAATTGCAGACGGTGGCCTAATCTCATTAATTGGACCTAAAAAAATATGTCAAATTAATTAATGGGTCACTAACAAAAAAACATATAAAAACTGCCCATAAAAAAAACTGAATAATGCCTATTCTAAAATCTAGCCATCCAAGCCCATTTGCACAATTCTCCATTTCTTATCGAAATCTCATGAAACTAGTTCCATTAAACTCAAAATTGACCATACAACAGATATATGTCAATCAAGTTTGTTTCTACGAAAATTTCATGTGACGCCATGTGAGACCCATTAATGAAAAATATGATTTTATTATTATTTTTTTTATGCATATATATAGAGTTACTGATACATCACTAAAACGCACCAAAAATATTTATAAGACAAAGACAAACCTTTTGGCTATGACATTGTTGATGATTGGAGCACTTGCGGATGCTATATCTTGAATCGCTCGTTAATCCCGACTCGTTTTACGATCGTCGTCTGGCTATCGAACCCCTCAGAATTCTGTCGAAACTCCCTGAAAAAAGTGGCTACTAGAGTCGCTTACGGATCATGAACCAAGGCACTCTTGCACACTTTACGATGAGAATTCTGTTGATGAAAGTTATGTCGTCCTGAAAACTCATGCATATATTTTTAGAGAGTGGACACGTTTATTGCAACAGTCCCTTCGCAACCCTTCGGCAAGTTACGTAACTGACTTGTTTTGGAGCCCCTGTGACCGGGGACGGACGGAAATGGTGGCATAACATGGCGGCAAGAAAACAGATATGCAAAACTTGTGCATGTCATAATCTTGCTCTGCATTCTAAGTCCTCCTTCCGGACTACTTTATAGGTTAGCTTTCTATAATTCTACTCCAATAGTGTCAATCCTATTTCTTCTCTAATCCATGTTTTACTGGAAGAAGGACCAAAAGAATAAGGTAGTTGATTGCCCTTTTCTGGAACATAATGACAATGAGAAAATAGTTAGTGGTTGCCAGAGGGGTAAATAATTTATACACGGATTTGCCAAGTAGTGAAAGAGGATAGGCAAAAAAAAATTGAGTGATACGTTTTTGGGCAACTCTAAATACACATTAAAAACCAAAATTCGCACTTTGTTAGTAGTGGAATGCGATATTTGAAAAAATTGCATGCTGTAAAACAACCAAAAAAATGCACCCAATAGTGGAGAAGGGGTTCCATACTAGTAAATAAATCTCAAGCATTTACTTTGGCTTCAAACAGGATATCATACTTGTATCCAGTAACTTTAGCTTGTATATCTTCTTCACTTAGAAGTAGACACTTCGAAGCATACATGTATCCATCCATGAAGAAAAAGGAAACAACACCATAGGAGGTTAGCCCCCGGCACTAGAACACTTTGGGTTTCCATTGGCGGCCAAAGATCCAATATATTATAGTGGCATGCTCCCAGAGTAAACAGTGACCTTTTCTTTTTTTTTTAAATCTCCATTTTCCGCCGTAGCCACTTCAAGTATCTAACGGTGCCGTTTTAGGTTACTGAGATGCATGTAAATTTGACAATGCCATATCTCACGAGGGCCTTGATACCCAATACCAACACTCTTCAGGGGCTCCTCTTTAACGAAGCTACGCCCCAAAAATCACTCATGTGAGGTTGCTGAGCCCAGTAGAACATTCACATCGACATATTACGTAAGGTTTGGGTCACAACTTTTTTTCCTTTTTGATAAATAAGAGAATAGCATTGAAATATAAATGTTACAAAGTCGCCCAACGACATGTATAGATTACGACATTCCGTGACTCTTTGTATACAAGACCACAAAGGTCAGAAATTAACAAGACCACAAAAGTCAGAAACTAACAATGAACCTATAAACCCGATACAAATTACAATTAAACTAAAGTAGAACATATCATATACTTTAAGCCTAATTTTAAGTAAGATGCGGAAGTCTAAATGTTACATAAAACACCTATTAAATAAAGACGAAACAATGTAAATCTAGAAATACAAATATTACACCGAGGAAGTCAACCGAAACCGGACGAATAATCGAAGGGGTCCTCGACAATCAAGGAATCACAGTGCAAAACAAGAGGCATTTAGCCTTGCATGGTTCACAACACTCCACCAGCATTTCAACATGGCTACAGCCAGACTATATCCCCCCCCCCCCCCAACAACACAAAAAAAGGACACCACTCACCCTAGACACATTACCCAGGAACCACAATGGACAACCCCACAACCAGCTTTTAAACCCTCACTGCTGTATGCTTAAAAATACCGGCCACTGCCGGTATCAACCCTTGTGCCTTCTGCAAGTAAGTTAAAAAGGAATCAAAATCTCAGGGATCCAAAATCAACACCAGTGAATGTTGTATCATTTGCTTAAGGTTAATGCAAATAAACAGCATGCGAAAGGGAACAGTAATTCAAGATGACATAATCTGTGCATGTGGCTAGGGTCTTATCAAATTAGAGGAAGGACAACTTGGTTATGCAATGCGTTGCTATACCATTTACAAACACTACAAGAAAATTGGCCACTAGTGACAACAAAAGTTGTCACATTAGAGCACAAAGTCGTCATTGAATGCTATAGTGACAACTCTGTTCTATACATATGACCAACAATGCTGGTATAGGCACCCTTTTGTTGAAGGTCTTTCGATCTTAGGCCCTGACTCACCCTCAGTGCACGAACCACTTAAAGCCTAAGCCGAGCTAAGATGTCAAAGTGAGCATGTAATTAGATTATCATAAGCCTAAGCTTGACTGACCTCCCTGCTTCAAACTGTATCCCCTCCCCCTCCCTGCACAGCATGTAATTCATTTATCCATAGGCCTCAACACTCAAGATTCGCCTTGAATGTAGTGACTAAATCTATCTATGGCTGGTCTTTGGGTTGGTTTGAAAGGTGTGTCAGGCCCATGCTACCACAGGATGTGGGGTATCAGAGGCAAGTCACAGGACCATTGGGACAGTCATTAGGGGGTGCAGGGAAGTGGCAAATCTTCACCATTGGTAGCTACGTGAAGTTAAAGCTACTCAAATTAATAGAGCAAAGGCTCAATTGTTCCATAACGAATCATATGGGCATGCAAGTCATGTAGTTCACAGATTACAAAACCTTCTTGTCACACTGATCAAGACTGACGTGAAAACTAGTATGCCAATCTGTAGATATAAATGAGACAAGAATTGCAGTCAATTCAGGCTTTGCATACAAGAACATGAGATTTTTTTTACAAAGTCGCAAGGAATGATTCTCATACAAGGATGCAGTCTTGTTACCTGCTTTACGAGAACTCTCTGACAATTATCTCCAGGCAAATATACTACAGGCCCAGCATTTTATCACATTATTTCCATCATATCAAACGTATAAGTACAAAATGTAAACGTATGAGGCGACTCTTCGCCATTGGTAACTATGTGAATAAGCAGCTTTACGCCCTGTTAATGAATGGCTAGGTCACATCCTACACCAAATATTCTTCCGCTACACCGCCGGTAGTGGAAGTGCGCCGCCACCATATCCACCTCTTAACCCAAGCCCTTACCTATACAACCCCAACCCCTACCCCTACCTCCAAATCTTCAACATAATGCTCAATCATATAGAAAGTTTTGTACTCGTCCAGCCCAGCCAAAGCATAGTTTTGGATGATAGAGATAGAGGGTTATTTTTGTAAGGGGAAGGAGAAAGAAAGGAGGGTTTGGCTAACGAAAAAGAGAAAATGCTGAATCAACCATTAAGGAAGTAAAACTGCTTTTCAAGGAAAAAGGAAGGAAATAAAACTGTTCGTTTAAAGTTTCAATGCGCATGAAAACACCTCAACTCCCTTGGCCATACATGCTCTCTGGGTTAGTGGACACTTACTAACTTGCACATGATTGAAGAGGGCAGCAAAAAGCCACTAACAATTCTTGTAGTAAATACTAGGTGCAAGGATGAGAGGATTGCCTACCCTGGACTGTTACAACCCCTGGCCACTCCGAACGTACCCTGGCAGGAAATGTCCATAGATTATGTAGAAGGATTACCAATCGCATGGCAAAGAAGCAATTCTAGTGGTTGTTGACAGGTTCACTAAATATTCTCACTTCTTAGCTCTGCCCCACCCTTATACAGCTACCAACACAGCCTCATTATCCTTTGAGCATATACATAAACTCCATGGGAAACCCCGCTCGATTGTCTCAGACGGAGACCCAACCTTTACTAGCACATTTTGGACCACATTGTTTGGCTTATTGGGCACCCAACTCAATCATCCTACCACCCACAAATCGATGGTCAAACCAAAAGGCTTAATCAGTGCCTTGAGCAATACCTGAGGTGTAGGGTTGAGAATAAACCAGGCAATTGGGCAAAGTGGCTGCCAATGGCTGAATGGTGGTACAACACCACCCATCACTCTGCCATTGGAATGACACCCTACCAGGCCTCGTATGGGGTAATACCCCCACAATTCTCCCTACATCAGCAGACCAAGACAAAGGTAGCCACAGCGGATCAGTTTTTCCAACAAAGAGCTCAATTGATTCCTATACTCAAGACCAATTTGGAAAGGGCTAAAGCCAGGATAAAACAAAATGCAGATCAAAAGAGAACTGAAAGAGTATTTGAGGAGGGAGACATGGTATATTTGAAGCTACAACCATACCGTCAATCCTCAGCTGCCAACAGGAAAAACAACAAGCTCTAGCCACATTACTATGGCCCTTACAAGGTCCTTCAACGTTTGGGCACAGATGCGTATAAGTTCGAACTCCCAAAGGAAGCAAAGATACACTCAGTGCTTCATGTCTCGCTGCTCAACAAAAAGATAGGCCTCAAGCAACCAACCAGCCACCATTCCCTCATATCAAGACGAAGACTCTGGAATAAAAGAACCACTGGCAATTCTGGACCAAAGGATTTCAAGAAGAGAAACAGAAATATTAAGCAGATTTTGGTGCAGTGGAAGGGAGAATCAGCAGAGGGTGCTACATGGGAGGATTATAGCGATATCATTCAGAGGAACCCCGAATTGAATACTTGAGGACAAGGATGTTTTGAGAAGGGTGGCTGTCATGAGACTGTTGGAATTGAAATTGGAGACGACACCTCGCACCAAGGAGACAAAAGACTAGATGGGGGTAGTTTCGTCACTTTCTATATATATTCTGTTATTTGACACTGTTAATTCTGTTAGAGCTTGCGGGAAATCAGGAGAGACAGAGCCTTGGGCAGTTGGATATATCCTCACCTGAGAGTGGTGAGGAAGGCATCAAAAATCAGACCAAAGTTTTTTCCTATTTCCTTTAGTTTTTTTTTTCCTGTTCTTTTGAGTTTACAAATTCATCGCAAGTTACGACCAAATCCCAGCTCCGGTCTTCACAGGATGGTTACAGTAGGGGTGGCAATGGGTGGGTTGGGTTAGGTTGGATCGAAATATTGCCGGGTTAAAAACAGGTCCAACCCAGATCTGAACCAACCAGACTTGGGGGCTCTGTTTGTTTCATGGAAAATGCTTTCCAGAAAATAGCAGACGGAAAAATGATAAAACTACCTATGGTCGTATGCCAAAGATTAGATAGAACCAAAATAGTATAAACACGATAAAATCATCAAAAACATCAGTAACCGATAAAACGACTTTATCCAATTTACATACATATTCTTAGCAGAAAAAAAGTACAATAAAGCCAGTGGCGCTTGAAGTCAATGATGCACGTGAGAGGAAGCCTGGGGAAAGATCAAAGCCAGAAAAGATATGTAGCCTTGCACAAAAATAAGCAGCAACGACTACAAGAAATAAGATCCATCTTCGTCGGATAGATGAGAGACTAAATTATCTTAAGTTACAAAAGGAAGTAGAAAGGCAAACGGAGAATCTAAGAGAGCACGTATTCAGATATACAAGAAATGTTGTGAAATGGATGTCCTCCAAGAGAAGGAAAAGTATCAAGACTTTCGATAAGACGAGAAACATCTTTATCCTTTCTCAAAACATGATTGTAATGAAAAGCAGAGTGGAGGCACTGGAGCAGAAGTTGCTGATTTCACCAAGGACGTAAGATTTCATGCTAATGTTGGTTAGGATTTACCCCCAACCTATGA
This sequence comes from Escallonia herrerae, assembly GCA_033070095.1. Lineage (NCBI taxonomy): Eukaryota > Viridiplantae > Streptophyta > Magnoliopsida > Escalloniales > Escalloniaceae > Escallonia > Escallonia herrerae. The sequence goes on along the minus strand of JAVXUP010001966.1, from coordinate 117,209 downwards.
TGAATACTTTGAAGATGGATTAATAATCATTAATAAAATGCAGATATGTGATGAGGTGGGGTTTGAAGATAAAAATGAACTAGTGATTCGTAATTTTGTGGATGGTTTATCTTTCTAAAGAAGTGTCTAAGATTAGAGGTGACTATGTTGATCCATTTTGGTTGGAAGGTTTAGAAATGCATGTAATGACAAGATTCATGTACTCTGCACTCCATTCAACTTTACTCATGAAAGTGAGTGGTCATGGACCCATGGCATTTTGGCAATGCAAAGGTGAAGTCCCAATTCAGACGTTACTTCAGCTTCTTTGTGCCATATAATCTCAAGATTCTATGAACAGATGGCACACGAGGATGCAACAGAAATAGTGGACTGCTTGACTTCGTAAGTACAACCAACAAGTGAAGCAACGAAGTCGAACTCGAGGTCAGCTTCTTCATAACCAGGGGAGAACAATGCAGCTCAATTCAACAGTCAAAAACTACTTTGTAGTGAAATATTTCTGCTGAGAGAAGATTTCAGTTCAAGGGTGTTTTTCTGAATTTAACTCCACTGGAATTTTTGTAATTGGTTCCTTGGATGACTAAAAGTGTTTAGTTGAAGTTATTTGCTGTCTTCTAGATGTCTAGAGTACCCGAACTAATGCAGTTTTCCATTAATGGGGTAGTTCTAAGTATGATATTTATCAGGTAATAAAGTAGATGCATTCATTAACGTAGTGGGGCTGAGAATTCCATCAAATTGAATCTTTCAGAGCACCCAAACGGACGTAGTTTTGTCAATTAATGGGGTAGTTCGAAGTTTGATCTACATCAGGTAGCAAGTTGATGCATTCATTAGGGTAGTGGGGCTTAGAATTACATCAGATTGTATCGTCTATCAAAGCTAGAGGTAGTATTCGTTTTAAGGATTACTGTACTACATCTTTTGGACTAACAAATGTATTCTTTTGATGGAAGTTATTTCCCATTTGCAGCACTGTGGCCTGCATTACCATTAGTAGCAAATCACTTTGGAGCAGTAGTAATTTATGCTGCATTATTCTACCTTTACTAGTCTAACCTAAGCACCAACCAGTCAGTGAATTAGACTAGACTTTCCGTTCAAAGTTTCATAACCAATTCTGCTGAATCAAATGAAGGTAGGACCCAGTTTTTGTGTCTGAGGCGCTAATTAATGCATGACTGATAGCCAGCCAAGCAGTGTAGGTGCTGTGATGGAGTTAAGATTAAGGCTTCATAAGCCGGGCTAACTTGAGTCCAGGAGCAGTCGTAACTGTTCGCAAATGGTCAATAAGATGCATTAACTCTAAAATTCTATCAAGTGCCCACATCCGGTGCTTGACGCGTCAAGAAGGGTATGGAACATCACTCTGAAATTTTCCTTTCTGATATGCCACTCAGGTGCATTTTTAGTAACTCAGTTTTATTATAAATCGGAGGAGCACTTTATTATGTTTCATTTTGTTTCACTAAAACCAGTAGGATTTCTAGTTTGATGTTTTCAGAAAATACATCATTTTATCTAAGGAATGACCCTTCTCATATCCTAATTCGCACAGCGACAATATTTTAACCCCGTAGCAACAAACGAGGTGCAAATTCAGATACGACTATTTGGATTTCGACATTCCCAGAATTGATTATATAAGATTTCGTTGAGCCCCTATGGTAAATAAAAGAATACGGACCCCTGCAGGAGGCGCACTGGATATTCACATTCGAAACTATGTAACAGGGGGTCGTTAACCAGTGATAACCAGGCTATGAGTTTCAGAACCTAAGATACAATTTACAAATTATTTCTTCAAAATTGGCATCTTTTAAGAGTGATGATATGGAGCTATAAATATAATTTGGTGCCAATCAGTTACTAGCAAGTTGCATAAGGTCAAATCGTGCATACAACAAGTACGTGCAAAAATATCTGCCGGTGAAAAAGAGATCAAACATGTTCTGACCCACTCATTCATGTCGAAGGAGGGTTCGAGACAACCTAAAAAAATATACAGAAGAGTGCGATTTCCTGATCTTGTCATTTCCTCATCTTCTTGCATATCATATTACTCAAAATTCTACCACTTAACATATAGTTGCAGAGAAATCAATGACTTCGTAACTGTTTGAAAGTTTTCCCTCTATCAGTTCACTGTTTCTTTACTAGATTATAATAATGAACCTACAAAAGATAACATGAATTTAATGACAAGAAGCCAAAACTATTTCCAAATCCAATTAACAAGATGAATGAGATCATTATGAACTCACGAGATTTTGCATCAAAAAGGGAATAAAAGCTTAACAAATTGAAAAGAGGCGTCAACAGATTGGAGGGTATGCTCAGATCTATAGAAAAGCTAGGGGGTGATTGAAGAAGGAAAAGAGAGAGAGAGAGAGAGAGAGAGAGATGAAGAAGAAGAATCAAAGACTACGATAGAATGAGAGAGGACAAACCTTGAAGAGGCGGAGGTAGAGGTGGCAGAGACAGAGGCGGCGGAAGCGGCGGTGAGGAGGCAGCGGTGCGGAGGCAGTGATGGAGTCGCCAGTCGCTGAACACCAAGACTAGGTGGTTCCTCCTAACAATTCAGCTACCAACATATCCAGCTAAGTGTATTTCCATATTTAGGCCACTACTTAAGAAAGCCTCGAGCAATATCCATTTCCTTAAAACGTAACCTCACCAAACTTGCACGTTAGAGGAGGAGAGCAGAAACTCAAAAGAGCCCACCATCCTATATCTTGTCTTGTTTAGTTAACAAGGAATAGGAAGTGAGTGTGGCAGCCACCTAAAAGGCATAGATATTGACAAGCAAGTAAGAATCTTTAACAAGCTATACAGTAGTCACTTGACCAGTTAGACTTTACATTGTATTTAATAGAACCTGAGCAATGCCAAGAATTCAACACCCTTTTTACGTGGGTTTTCCAAAGTTAAACGATCCTAACACTTATCTTTCAGTTTTCTCCCATCAAAGTTACATTGATCATTGGTCTGCTTTTAGAACCATCTTTATGCTCTTTTAGCTGTATTCCGGTTCCTTCGTTAATGAAATTGTCTTTTTAACAACAATACAATATGTCAAACAAATCCTATTACGAGTCATGAAAGACGAGCAATTTTTGCATTCAAACTAGGGATGGGATGGGATGGGATGGGATGGGAGTAAACCCAGATTTAGAGCATATATAATCCAACAATCAAAGACTACTTTTAAAAGCCATCTCTTACTTCACTCAAAGAAAAATGTATAAAGTATCCTTACTTCACGCAAAGAAAATATATAAAGTGCAAATCAAAAAAAGAATATTCCTATCCAATGCGTCATTTAGATCTAAATGCGTCATTGTTTTAATTTGTTGGCCTCAATCAAGTTGTTTCTCTTCAGTGTTCTTATACCCATCAAGTCAAGATTCAGTAGTTCAAGGCACACAACAATCCTTCAACGGCTACTACCTCATAGATTGAATCTTGCTGAAAAGAGGCACAAAATGCCTTTTAACAGTGGCACAGTATGGCTGATATCGTACATGCTTCAAATATGGAAGAATATGGAACACTCCAGTCACATATATTGCCTTAAACTCTAAGCAGGCTGTGCAACTTGGTGTAAATGTTGTCTATAATCAAGACTTCAACTACTCTCTAATTAACAAAACATGTAACTTGGTTTGGTCAACAGGATTAAAAATGTAAAAACCAAGCACCAAAGACCCATTAGCAGCCCAAAAGAGAGAAGAGAGAGACTAGGATTTGGAAGCGAAGAAAATGGGAACGGAGGCTGCCGGCGACAGAGAGAGGCTCTGCATATTTTGGTGCTTGTCACAGGCGAAGGCGCCGCTTGGATATAAAACCAATGGGCGTACCGGCGACGAAGAGAAGCTGTCAGCAATGGAGAGAAGGACTGTCGGTCTAGGTTGTCACGGCGACAAAGAGAGGATCTGTTGGAGTGACCGTTGATCTCCAGTCTCCGGATGTAGAGATTTTTTTATTTATTTTTATTTATTTGTTAGATAGCGACCCATTTGAACCAGCACATCGAGCCACCCAACCCACCATGACCCTTTGTTTATTCTAGCAACCCAAAGTCTGACTCACGGGTCGAGTCAAGTGTGTTGGATTGGTTTGTATGGGTTGGGTCATATTTTGCTAGCCCTACTTAGGTGCTACGTTCATCGTAGTGTTTTCTTATTCTCTGACAAAACATTCCAGCCACGTCCACCGCCAGTCAACACCACCACCACCCTTTTTTTTTATCAAATCACATATCTGCAACGACAATGGTTGATATGTGAAGCTTGCTGGCATGGTGTGGAGGTGACGACATTCAATGCAATGTCTGATTTGAGTGACGACATGTAACACCCCGAAAATTCGGAACTCCGCCGCCCCGAACTCCCAGGTCGTTAACTTATCGGATCACATCAAACCTGTCAAATCTGATCATTAACACATACTACAAAACACTTAATCTGACACTATCTTAAATTCTTCAAATACAAGCTTACAAGACTGCTTAAGCTTAAATTATTAAAATCTAAGTTCTTTACAAACTCGAATCCTTATGAAACAAGGTGACGGTACCGACCCACGCAGGGGTCTTATTACACGGAAGTGGTGGGCTCACCGGAAGTTCACACAGACTCTAACTCATTCTCAAATCTACTACAGCTTATCGTCACCTGCAGAATGGAATCAAACGAAGGGTGAGCTTTTGAGAGCTCAGTAAGATCGTACAAAGACCAACAAAAGAATTACCAACGATTCCAAGAATCCAACTAACGAAGATTTCCAGAACACTTCAAACGGTAAAAAAAAACTCAATGATTTCCAACATAATCAAAATTCATTATAAATAACTACCAAAATAGACAAATACCATCACGATAGTTTTCAAAATGATCAATAAAAAATTATTTTCAAAATCATCATTTCAAAATACAATGTTGGTTTTCAAAAAGATTTCAAAACGCGTACGGATCGTCTGAAATAGTCCTTTCCAAAATATAATGATGACTTGTCAAAGGATTTCAACTCAAGTACAAATCATGGTACATATGGCGCAAATAAAATCAAAAATCAATGTTGATCCTGGGCGGTTACAATGCTACTCAGGCAAAGTTAGTAGTATACACATGCATGATGTACCAAAATACTAGTCCACTTGGGTACTAGCCTGCTTTTCCTGCAGGATTCAAACCAGCCTTATTACGCCCTCCCACAGAACGGAAACACAGGTCAAAACAGAAAAATCAGCAATAACAATGAGCGTTAACATAAGCTCAAATCTCCGAAATCAATTCGAATTCCAATAACAATAATCATAATAACATAAGTCAGCATTCAGAATTTTCAGAAGAAATCGAAATTTTAAGCAAAAAGATCACAAATAAACAACAAAAAAAGATTGTAAATAATTATCAAATTTAAGCACAACAATTCGAAAGAACAGATACAAACAATTGTTAAATTTGCTCAACATGCAATAACAGGTGAGCATCACAGGATTTCTAAATAATCGATTCAGGTTCAATATTGGGATTTTCTAGACAATAATATGCTGATATCAATACATAATTCAAAGTTCGACATTAGTCATAAATATATCAAAGGAGTACTTATGAGTACGAGTCAAAACGGGGGTTCGAACGGAAGTCCTTACCCAGGGTTCAGATAGAATTCCTTACCTAGATCCGCAGCTAGCTTATCCTAACCGGAAGTCTTTAGCTTAAACCTAAACGAAATAATCGAATTATTAGAACACAGCCTACAGTACAATATTATAACTTAATACGGACTCACACATGCTCCCAAAATGAACCTCCCTCACCGCGTACATAAAATTACCATAATGCCCTTCAATGTAAATTACCAAAATGCCCCTCTCGGACTTAAATCACCCAAACGGCCTTCCCATAAGTAGAATTGCTAAAATGAGCTTCCCATATGTGAATTTATGCAAAAATACGTTTCTTAAATTAAATTACCAAAATACCCCTTCAGGCTGACAAATTACCGAAATGCCCCTGGGGTTTCCGGCACCAAAAAAATCCCAAAACATCTTAAAATGTTATTTCAAGCATGTTGATATCATTTCTGGCCTAAAAAATATTTTAAATAATTTTCGCCTGAAAATCCCGAACCGATGTCTGGATCGAGCGCTAAAAGGCCAGTTTCACGAAAAATACCTATCAGTCTCAGAATGGCCTAAAATTTTAGAATATGAAACATATCAGTAGAATAAGGTTTCAATAAAATTTTCAGATTAAAAATGTTTGGTTTGCTATGCTAAATAATTCGATAATTGTCTTTATTCGATACCCCAATTTAGCACCCTTCGCGGACCCTGAAAATTTCCAAAAATTCCAGAGCGTACATCTCGTAAAAATATTGAGGGTTACATTTTTAGACTTTGCCTAATTTTGGTCATAGTTATTTATGAAAATTCGTGAAAATTTGCCAAAATTAATTCCCACATTTAGTGACAATTACGCTTCCTATTCAAATTAAACACACACTAGTTCACGTTTTTTGCACCTACTTCTCTTCTTCCTCCAGCTTCATCTGCACACACACAAAGAACACACACAACTCACTGAAACTCACCATTTCACTCATGGCCACTCTTCCAAATAATTCTAAAAGCCTACACAAATGAATTTACACTTAAATACTTACACTAACATACAATTAACCACACCATTACACACCCCCATCACTCACCCGAAATACATATGTTCAAGAACACACACACACACACACACACACACACACACACAGTCACACCAACACACTTTTCACACACCAAAACCCACTCAATTCTTCAGCAACACCAAAGTTTCACCACCTTACCCAAACTTCCTCCTAACTTCACATTAAAACCACCATACCACAAACACAATTCATATCTCCTCACTGCGAAGACCGAAGAACACACACTAAACATGGAATTTTCATAAACAACATATACCGACTTACTCATACGGAGAAAAAGAATGGTGGAGAGTTACCTTTCAATAAATCCTTCAATTCTTCTCTAACTCTCTCGGATTTTCCCTTACCCGGATCCAGCTCCTTCTTCCCCTCTCTCTTTCTTTTCGTTCTTCCCACTCTGTTTTCTTTCCTTTGTTATTTTCCTCTTTGTTTTGTTTATTTTCATTTTCCTCCCCGACTATTCTTTCCACTTTATCTTATTCTTCTTTATCCAAATCCATCCATTACTTTATAATTATATTCCATTAGTCATCGGGTAACAAGGAGGAGCTAGCACCATTTCGTAACCAATTCTCCAAATTTTCAAATTAACCCCCAAAGTTTTTCCAAAATTACGAAAATGCCCCCAAATATTTTTGCCCCAAAATTATTTTAAGCGTCGATACTCTACTAATACTCGAGTATGGTTCAAAATTATAGCCCGTTTATTTTTCGGAGCCTGGATGATTACTTTAATCGTTCCCAAAGTTCAGGGTATTACACGACGGTTGGTCTTCGCATATCTGCAACTATGATTGTCAGGTGGTGAGCAGATCTATGATGGTGGGCAGATCTGCGACGGTAGTGGCAGGGTAGGAATGCGACTGGCGACGGTGGTAGGATGGCAGCGCTGGTCTCGATGGTGGTCATGGTCGTGTGCGATCGGCAGTGTTGGGTCATGATGCTGACGACAGTGGTGGGATGTTGGTAGTGGTTATGGTTGTCAAGGGCAGTGGCCCGCGGTGGTGTGTGGTGATGTTGAAAATGGCAGTAGTGGTGGGTCTTCATAATGGCAACAGGTCTGGTGATCATGGTGGTGTTGTGTGTGTGATGGGGGTTTTATTAAAATGTTATTCATTTTTTGCTTCTAACAGAGTTTGAAGGTTGGATCTCAAAAGCAAAAGCCAAAACTAGAAATTCAAAACTCCAAAATAGAGTTTTCAAAAACAATCCCATTTTAAAAATTAGTTTCCAAAATTGAAGGGAGGAAAAAACTGTCTGTCAAACAGGATTTTTTTATGGCAGATGTGATAGTGTAAAGGCCGTTGTGACCGTAGCAATTGTGCATGTGACACTGGCAATGTAATTGTAGATGTTTAGGTAATAATTGGTAGTGCTGGTAATAAGTTTGTAACAATTGTCATTCTTGGACAAGCAATGACAATTGTGTTGGCGTGTAGTGCTATGTTTGTGGTGGCGGGACTGCAACAATAATGTTGTTGACAGTTAGTGTAGTTGTGGCACTAAGGTGAACTGTGTTGGAGGTATTGTTTTAGCAGTGATGAACAAGTTATGTATAAATTTAGATGGCACAAGTGATGGACCTCACCTGAAAATAGGGTTAGTTCTTCTAAGCAACTTGAAGGTAGGTAAATTCTCTTCTGGAATTCTCCCGAGTGATCTCTTTCTTTTGATCATGGTTTTGGATCCTAATACTGCAACTTGAAAGTTTCTTCAATTTGGAGATTGTCTTCAAGGATTACAAATTTGTAATTTTTTTTCATAGTATCTTCACTATGTCATGTTTGTACAATTTTAATAATTTCGATACAAATAGAAACACACTTTGAATATTGATTTTTCTTCTCATGATGGGCGGGTAGAAGACTCTAAAAACTTGTATTACGCCGACCATGATACGACACTGCTAATACTCTCTAGAAAGGACTAAAAACTCAACAAAGTTTGTGATTTTTTTGTTCATGTATAATATATAAGATTGGAACAACCAATTAGAAAACGATTCACCAAATAATGAGTTTCAAGGTTTGAAGTTTGTTGCCCATATTTTATGACAAAACGTTATATAGAATTTTTTGAGCACATAGAATTTTGACAAGCAGAGCATCCTCTGGTTGCGAACTCATCTTCAACTTTCTTTGTGAGAGTCTCCATACTCAGTTGGACTCGTAAAGGGAGCAATAGAAAAGAGGCCAAGCCTTAATCAAATTGAAGAGGTGCGTGAAAGTTGAAACCTTCACGAGTTATGTAGATTTGCCTTCAGCTCCACCACTTTAGGTGGACTCTTGATGATTTTTTGTTATTAGTTGTTTGTGTGAAGAATTCTGTAGATTATTTTCACGATTATGTCCACATAAAATCACACAGCACAATATTAAGAAGAATTACAGTAACAAACTACCACAAGCGATGGCCAATCCTTATCTATATTTCTTTTCTTACACCTTTAGCTCTGTCAATACGTAAAACGCCTTGCTTTGGTGCTTTACAATCTGTCTCGTATTCTTAACTATGAACAAGTCATCCATCATTCCTACATCACCTCCCTGCCAGCTTTTCTAGTATAACTTTCGCTACATATAACACGAACAACATAGACTGGGACATCAGATTTGTTTGACTATGATTGCCGATGGTATGATTTTCTTTTCTCTTTTATGGGTTCCTGCTTTATTGCTTTCTAGAATTGTTGCAATGTGAAGGATGTTTCCCTTGCATTTTGGGTTATGCTGGACTCTAACTATAAATAAAATGCTCACAAGGCTTTCGAAGAAGGATAAAGGCAATTAATTATATAGCAGAAATAACCACTTAACCCTTACTTAGCATATTTAGTTGATGTCTGCTTTTGCGTAAAAAAAAAAAATTTCACTTCTAAGTTGTGCTGCTAGACCTTTACCACCAATATTGTGAAAGTACACCTCTAGCGGCAAATGCTTTATCAATATGTTACTATAACATTCAAAAAATATTAGGACACAAACACCAATCCAAGTCATTTATTGATAGTAGTTTTTACTCATAAACGAAGAAAAAAAACTTAGTACATTGATGCAATCAAACCTTTAGTGACAAGGGTAAGGAAGTCTAACAAAAAAAATTGGCCCAAAAACTCCTCTCTGCTTTACCATAACCGTTCTTCCTGATTCTTACCTATGGAGTTTGAAATTTACTAAATGTAAATAGTGTTACTGCTTAAATGAAACAACAAGCATAGCGTGTGGCTAAGTTTGTCGCACCAAAGTAAGTCTTATATATGCATCGGGTATAAGAAGTGTCTTTGATGTTGGCATTTTTATCACTAAAAATGTACGGCAACGCTAATTGATGAGTTGGGTTTTAGCAAAACAATGACATAGATCCACCCAACCTATCATGTTAACACGTAGAGAAACATGTAAGTTGTGGACTCACCTCTCACCACGTGAAGTTATTCACTAGAGGTAGTTTTTTCTTAGTCAATTGAAAACCAAATATTAACCAATGAAAGTGCAGCAATCAAGCATTTATTGACAAAAAGGTAATATTGAAGGCGTACACTGGAATCTTAACACTTTGGTAGCATTTGACAGGGTCCCCGCCCCCCCCCCCCCCCCCCCCCCCGCCCAAAAAAAAAAAAAACTGGAAAAGAAATCATGTTTGACAGACAATTTTTTTCCTCCCTTCTATTTTGGAAACCAATTTTTAAAACGGGACTGTTTTTAAAAACTCCATTTTGGAGTTTTGAATTTCTAGTTTTGGCTTTTGCTTTTGAGATCCAACCTTCAAACTCTGTTAGAAGCAAAAAATGAATAACATTTTAATAAAACCCCCATCACACACACAACACCACCATGATCACCAGACCTGTTGCCATCATGAAGACCCACCATTACTGCCATTTTCAACATCACCACACACCACCGCGGGCCACTACCTTGACAACCATAACCACTGCCAACATCCCACCACTGTCGCCAGCATCATGACCCAACACCGCCGATCGTACACGACCATGACCACCATCGAGACCAGCGCTACAATCCTACCACCATTGCCAGTCGCATTCCTACCCCGCCACTACCGTCGCAGATCTGCCCACCATCATAGACCTGCTCACCACTTGACAATCATAGTTGCAGATATGCGAAAACCAACCGTCGTGTAATACCCTGAACTTTGGGAACGATTAAAGTAATCATCCAGGCTCCGAAAAAATAAACGAGCGATAATTTTGAACAATACTCGAGTATTAGTAGAGTATCGACACTTAAAATAATTTTGGGGCAAAAATATAATTTTTGAAATTTGGGGGCATTTTTGTAATTTAGGAAAAACTTTGGGGGTTAATTTGAAAATTTGGAGAATTGGTTACGAAATGGTGCCAACTCCTCCTTGTTACCTAATGACTAATGGAATATAATTATAAAGTAATGGATGGATTTGGATAGAGAAGAATAAGATAAAGTGGAAAGAATAGTCGGGGAGGAAAATGAAATTAAACAAAACAAAGAGGAAAAGAACAAAGGAAAGAAAACAGAGTGGGGAAGAACAAAAAGAAAGAGAGAGGGGAAGAAGGAGCTGGATTCGGGCAAGGGAAAATCCGAGAGAGTTAGAGAAGAATTAAAGGATTTATTGAAAGGTAACTCTCCACCATCTTTTTTCTCTGTATGAGTAAGTCGGTATATGTTGTGTGTGAAAATTCCATGTTCAGTGTGTGTTCTTCGGTCTTCGCAGTGAGGAGATATGAATTGTGTTTGTGGTATGGTGGTTTTAATGTGAAGTTAGGAGGAAGTTTGGGTAAGGAGGTGAAACTTTGGTGTTGCCGAGTGTTGAAATTAAAACAATTAATGCGCTACCACGTAACACGTAGTGGGTTCGGAAACATACCGTATGAAGTCTCCGAATATTCCGACGATGGATCCTTGTTGTCACGAGCCTCCAACACGCTTGATCTTTTTCGTAGGTACGAAAACGGCTACTAGAGTCGAGTTCTTGGTCCACGAACCAAATCCTAGAGCTTGGTGATTGCTCTAGAAAGAGTGCTATAGAGAGAGGGATTGTCTTGTGACTTATTGTCTGTCACTTATTTTTTATTGGCATATCTCTAATCTTTATATAGAGATAGTATTTAGAGACAGACTTTACCTCAAACACTTAGGAGATAGAGATGTATTTATCTCAAATACCTATGCGATAAATATTGTATTTATCTCAAACACTTAGGAGATAAATATCCTCTAAATAAATGTAAGCGGATATGGGTCCACTGACCCAATTTATTAACAGCTCCCACTCGCCCACACACAGGGAAAATAAATCGTGTAGTCCCTCCTTATCTCTTGTCCACTCATCTCCTCATGCAGAAAATGGAACGTGTGACCTACGAAAAAGGATATCCAGTTGAGGAGTATTGTATTAAGTTATCACCAAACTAACACAATACATCACTCCAAAAAAATCTCGTATGTACCCCAAATAGTTCAACTACACCAGATTAAACACTCCCAAATCTCTCATAGTGAGCAGTGTTAAACCTCTCATATGTTATGTATTCATGACTCATATCGAAACATAAATTGACAAAGTCGCCCGGGCTATGAATCACACAACATGATATAATATTGAACTTTCTTCCCAAAGCCCTCATGTCATTCCAATTAGACCCAACCGTTTTCCTAGACATGCCCCGCGAGACCGCATCATCCATGATCCAAGGGTACATGCTAAAGTAACGACATTGAGTATCTTCTTCATGACATAGTCTAAGGTGAAAAGGGTACCATATCGGAACAAAAATATTTTGATCCAAGTGGCTCACACAGTGACAAAGCAGGGATTCATTCGTCACTCCCACTGTCGGTCTACATTTAGCACATGCAGTATGATTTGCATGCTATGGCGTAACCCCAACACATGGCAAGCCGATTTAGACAAGTCTAGGCAGTTTGCATGCTATGGTGTAACCCCAACTCCTTCATTTAGAGTTTTCTCTTACCAATGAGATGCTTTGATTTTATGTATGATGTTCACATGCTTGTTTTGCATTTTGATATCAAAGCTGATTGGTTGTACTACGAGCTTTTATAGAGTGTTGTATTTCTCAAACTTATTGTTCCTTAAGTTTGAATTGAGTAGTTTAGCACCCACCTTTTTCCTTGCATAATTGTCAAAAAAAAAATTGTTATTATCCACTTACGTCGAATACTACTGAGATGCTTGGATTTTATGCTTGATGTTTCCCATGCTTGTTTTGCAAGTTGATATCAAAGCTAACAATAGTTTTGTGTAAATTTTTTTATAAATAGTGAAGATCACAATCTGACAAAATCCAAAACAGTAGCCCCCATTACTTTTATGAAATGTACACTGTGAAATGTTTTGGGAAATTTTGGTGTCTTTGAAGGATGCTAAATTAGGGCATCAATTAAAAAGTATTATCGACTTAATTAATTAGCATAATAAACCAAGTTATTTTATTCTCAAAAGTTTAGAAAAATCTTATTTTACAGAGAGATTTCATTACCTAAAATTTCGTGTCATTACGAGGCTGATAGGTGTTTTTAGCAGAACTGGCATCTGAACGCTCGGTCTAGACACCAGTTCGGGATTTTTGGCCAAAAATTTATTAAAATACTTTTTAACCCAGAAATAACTTTAGGATGATTAAAAAAGTGTTTAAAGATGTTTTGAGATTTTTCCGGTGCTGGAAACCACCAGGGGTATTTTCTAATTTACCACCCTGTGAAGGGTATTTTGGTAATTTTACCCGTAGATGCTTTTTCGAACTGAAAACTTCATTTGAAAAAACATTTTCCAAAACTACTTTATGTGGGTAATAAGTTTCAAATAACTGCATATGCATCAATAAGTGTTAAGAGAACAACACCTAGGTCATATACTCTCTCATACGGTCTGTGAGGCTTTGAGACGTAGATAAAGGAAAAGGAGGCTTACAAACTGAAAAATCTCAATCTCTTTACCAAGCCAGGTAAACCAGAAGCACTACATTTTATTTTATTGACATAATGCAGATACTAAAGGCATCTATCTAATTTGGACGAAAGTGAGTTTAAAGGACTACATTCATATCACATTCAAGTGAAACAAAAAAGGAAAATTTGAAGAGGTTGAGAGAAGTTTGTGAAGTAATAACTAGAAGAGTGAAGAGATAATGTATGACCTGTTGATTACGTGCATGGGTTTGGAATGTATGATTGCATATCATTGCTAAGAAAAGATTGGCTAAATAACCAATAATCCTAATTGATTACCAAAGTATATAATTGAAGTTGTAACCCACTGATATCAGGCTTTTAAAAAGCCTGCCATGCACACCGGATGAATGAGCGGTGTCATCAGCACGCCGAAAAAAATCTCAAAATTGTCATGAGAACCAAAAGGGAACAAAGACTGTCTCAAATAATCAAATTAGCCAATCCCTTTAAAGTATGAAAGCTCATTAAACCTTTCTAAGATATCATAGATGCATAACCACTCAAAACATAAAAAGGAAGTAAATAATGTAAGTTCATAGTACTACCAAAAAGTGCTAGTAATTATCGAAAGTAGTACTGATGGCACCCTCTCTGTAGCTTCCTTGTTAAAAGGGAACTCACTTCAAGATTAGTGCATGCGCGACATGATAGAGTGTGTGTTACTTGCAAGTGGCTGAAAGGGTGATTTTTGAATGAGAAAGAGGTGCAGACATAATTTGAGAAGTTGAAAAGCAGTGACATATGTGACTATAAGTTTAGAGTTCGTTAGATCCCTAGTTAATGGACGACAATTGCTAACAAATGACTAACAAAATATTCACGTGCAACGGTCGTGCGACTAACGTGCAGAATTACTAATAGTCACGTGCAGATTTATAAGGGTTGGACCTGATTTGTTCAAATCATCCGAATTTACTAATAGTAACAGTAGGTGCACGTCGAATACCAATGAGATGCTTGGATTTTATGTATGATGTTCACATGCTTGTTTCGCATTTTGATATCAAAGCTGATTGGTTGTACTACGAGCTTTTATAGAGTGTTGTATTTCTCAAACTTATTGTTCCTCAAGTTTGAATTGAGTAGTTTAGCTCCCACATTTTTCCTTGCATAATTGTCAAAAAAATAAAAAAAATTGTTATTATCCACTTACGTCGAATACTACTGAGATGTTTGGATTTTATGTATGATGTTTCTCATGCTTGTTTTGCATGTTGATATCAAAGCTAACAATAGTTTTGTGTAATTTTTTTTATAAATAGTTAAATGTCTGTGAAGGATGCTAAATTAGGGTATCAATTAAAAAGTATTATCGACTTAATTAATTAGCATAATAAACTAAGTTATTTTATTCTCAAAATTTTAGGAAAATCTTATTTTACAGAGAGTTTTCATTACCTAAAATTTTGTGTCATCACGAGGCTGATAGGTGTTTTTAGTAGAACTGGCTTCTGAACGCTCGGTCCGGATACCAGTTCGGAATTTTTAGCCAAAAATTTATTAAAATACTTTCTAGCCTATAAATAATTTTAGGATGATTAAAAAAGTGTTTTAAGATGTTTTGAGATTTTTTCGGTGCTAGAAACCACCAGGGGTATTTTCATAATTTGCAACCCCCGTGAAGGGTATTTTGATAATTTTAAAGGTAAATGCTTTTCCAAACTGAAAACGTCATTTGAAAAAACATTTTCCAAAACTACTTTATGTGGGTAATAAGTTTCAAATAACTGCATATGCATCAATAAGTGTTAAGAGAACAACACCTGGGTCATATACTCTCTCATACGGTCTGTGAGGCTTTGAGACGTAGATAAAGGAAAAGTAGGCTTACAAACTGAAAAATCTCAATCTCTTTACCAAGCCAAGTAAACCACAACACGACATTTTATTTTATTGCCATAATGCAGATACTAAAGGCTAATTAGGAAGAAAGTGAGTTTAACGGACTACATTCGGATCACATTCAAGTGAAACAAAAAAGGAAAATTTGAAGAGGTTGAGAGAAGTTTGTGGAGTAATAACTAAAAGAGTGAAGAAATAATGTATGACCTGTTGATTACGTGCATGGGTTTGGAATGTATGATGCATTTCATTGCTAGGAAAAGTGGTAAATAACCAATAATCCTAATTGATTATCAAAGTATATAATTGAAGTTGTAACCCACTGATATCAGGCTTTTAAAAAGCCTACCATGCACACCGGATGAATGAGCGGTGTCATCTGCACGCCGAAAAAAATCTCAAAATTGTCATGAGAACCAAAAGGGAACAAAGACTGTCTCAAATTATCAAATTAGCCAAGCCCTTTAAAGTATGAAAGCTCATTAAACCTTTCTAAGATATCATAGATGCATAACCACTCAGAACATAAAAGGGAAGTAAATAATGTAAGTTCAAAGTACTACCAAAAGTGCTAGTAATATACGAAAGTAGTACTGATGGCACCCTCTCTGTAGCCTCTTTGTTAAAAGGGAACTCACTTCATGATTATCGTATGCGTGACATGATTGAGTGCGTGTTACTTGCAAGTCGCAAATGGGGATTTTTGAACGAGAAAGAGGTGCAGACATAATTTGAGAAGTTGAAAAGCGGTGACATATGTGACTATAAGTTTAGAGGACGTCAGATCCTTAGTTAATGGACGATAATTGCTAACAAATGACTAACAAAATATTCACGTGCAACGGTCGTGCGACTAACGTGCAGAATTACTAATAGTCACGTGCAGATTTATAAGGGTTGGACCTGATTTGTTCAAATCATCCGAATTTACTAATAGTAGCTGTAGGTGCACGTCGGATACCAATGAGATGCTTGGATTTTATGTATGATGTTCACATCCTTGTTTCGCATTTTGATATCAAAGCTGATTGGTTGTACTATGAGCTTTTATGGAGTGTTGTATTTCTCAAACTTATTGTTCCTTAAGTTTGAATTAAGTAGTTTAGCTCCCACCCTTTTTCTTGCATAATTGTCAAAAAAAATTGTTATTATCCACTTACGTCGAATACTACTGAGATGCTTGGATTTTATATATGATGATTCCCATGCTTGTTTTGCTTGTTGATATCAAAGCTAACAATAGTTTTGTGTAATTGTTTTTTATAATTAGTTAAGATCACAATCTGACAAAATCCAAAACAGTAACCCCCATTACTTTTATGAAACGTACGCTATGAAATGTTTTGAGAAATTTTGGTGTCTGTGAAGGATGCTAAATTAGGGTGTCAATTAAAAGGTATTATCGCCTTAATTAATTAGCATAATAAACCAGGTTATTTTATTCTCAAAAATTTAGGAAAATCTTATTTTATAGACAGTTTTCATTACCTAAAATTTTGTGTCATTACAAGGTTGATTGGTGTTTTTAGCATAACAGGCTTCTGAACACTCGGTCCGGACACCAGTTCGGGATTTTTGGCCAAAAATTTATTAAAATACTTTCTAGCCCAGAAATAATTTTAGGATGATTAAAAAAAGTGTTTAAAGATGTTTCTGAGATTTTCCCGGTGCTGGGAACCACCAGGGGTATTTTTGTAATTTGTCACACCGTGAGGGGTATTTTGGTAATTTTGCCTATAAATGATTTTCCGAACTGAAAACGTCATTTGAAAAAACATTTTCCAAAACTACTTTATGTGGGTAATAAGTTTCAAATAACTGCATATGCATCAATAAGTGTTAAGAGAACAACACATGGGTCATAGACTCTCTCATACGGTCTGTGAGGCTTTGAGACGTAGATAAAGGAAGTAGGCTTAAAAACTGAAAAATCTCAATCTCTTTACCAAGCCAGGTAAACCAGAAGCACTACATTTTATTTTATTGACATAATGCAGATACTAAAGGCATCTATCTAATTTGGACGAAAGTGAGTTTAAAGGACTACATTCGTATCACATTCAAGTGAAACAAAAAAGGAAAATTTGAAGAGGTTGAGAGAAGTTTGTGAAGTAATAACTAGAAGAGTGAAGAGATAATGTATGACCTGTTGATTACGTGCATGGGTTTGGAATGTATGATGCATTTCATTGCTAAGAAAAGTGGTAAATAACCAATAATCCTAATTGATTACCAAAGTATATAATTGAAGTTGTAACCCACTGATATCAAGCTTTTAAAAAAACTGCCATGCACACCGGATGAATGAGCTGGCTTCATTTGCAAGCCGAAAAAAATCTCAAAATTGTCATGAGAACCAAAAGGGAACAAAGACTGTCTCAAATTCAAATTAGCCAAGCCCTTTAAAGTATGAAAGCTCATTAAACCTTTCTAAGATATCATAGATGCGTAACCACTCAGAACATAAAAAGGAAGTAAATAATGTAAGTTCAAAGTACTACCAAAAGTGCTAGTAATATACGAAAGTAGTACTGATGGCACCCTCTCTGTAACCTCCATGTTAAAAGGGAACTCACTTCAAGATTATCGTATGCGCGACAAGATTGAGTGCGTGTTACTTGCAAGTCGCAAATGGGAATTTTTTAATGAGAAAGAGGTGCAGACATAATTTGAGAGGTTGAAAAGCGGTGACATATGAGACTATAATTTTAGAGTTCGTCAGATCCTTAGTTAATGGACAACAATTGCTAACAAACGACTAACAAAATATTCACGTGCAATGGTCGTGCGACTAACGTGCAGAATTACTAATAGTCACGTGTAGATTTATAAGGGTTGGACCTTATTTGTTCCAATCATTCAAATTTACTAATAGTAGCTGTAGGTGCACGTCGAATACCAATGAGATGCTTGGATTTTATGTATGATGTTCACATGCTTGTCTCAGATTTTGATATCAAAGCTGATTGGTTGTACTATGAGCTTTTATAGAGTGTTGTATTTCTCAAACTTATTGTTCCTTAAGTTTGAATTGAGTAGTTTAGCTCCCACCTTTTTCCTTGCATAATTGTCAAAAAAAAATTTTGTTATTATCCACTTACGTCGAATACTACTGAGATGCTTGGATTTTATGTATGATGATTCCCATGCTTGTTTTGCGTTTAGATATCAAAGCTAACAATAGTTTTGTGTAATTTTTTTTGTAAATAGTTGAGATTACAATCTGACAAAATCCGAAACAGTAACCCCCATTACTTTTATGAAACGTACGCAATGAAATGTTTTGGGAAATTTTGGTGTCTGTGAAGGATGCTAAATTAGGGTATCAATTAAAAAGTAATATCGCTTTAATTAATTAGCATAATAAACCAAGTTATTTTATTCTCAAAATTTTGGGAAAATCTTATTTTATAGAGAGTTTTCATTACCTAAAATTTCGTGTCATTACGAGGCTGATAGGTGTTTTTAGCAGAACAGGCTTCTGAACGCTCGGTCCGGACACCAGTTCAGAATTTTTGGCCAAAACTTTATTAAAATACTTTCTAGCCCAGAAATAATTTTAGGATGATTAAAAAAGTGTTTAAAGATGTTTCTGAGATTTTCCTGGTGCTGAGAACCACCAGGGGTATTTTCGTAATTTGCCACCCCGTGAGGGATATTTTGGTAATTTTGCCTGTAAATGCTTTTTCAAACAGAAAACATCATTTGAAAAACATTTTCCAAAACTACTTTAGGTGGGTAATAAGTTTCAAATAACTGCATATGCATCAATAAGTGTTAAGAGAACAACACCTGGGTCATAGACTCTCCCATACGGTCTGTGAGGCTTTGAGACGTAGATAAAGGAAAAGTAGGCTTACAAACTGAAAAATCTCAATGTCTTTACCAAGCCAGGTAAACCAGAAACACTACATTTTATTTTATTTCCATAATGCAGATACTAAAGGCATCTATCTAATTAGGAAGAAAGTGAGTTTAAAGGACTACATTCGGATCACATTCAAGTGAAATAAAAAAGGAAAATTTGAAGAGGTTGAGAGAAGTTTGTGAAGTAATAACTAAAAGAGTGAAGAAATAATGTATGACCTGTTGATTACGTGCATGGGTTTGGAATGTATGATGCATTTCATTGCTAGGAAAAGGGGTAAATAACCAATAATCCTAATTGATTACCAAAGTATATAATTGAAGTTGTAACCCACTAATATCAAGCTTTTAAAAAGACTGCCTTGCACACTGGATGAATGAGCGGTGTCATCTGCACGCCGAAAAAAATCTCAAAATTGTCATGAGAACAAAAAGGGAACAAAGACTGTCTCAAATAATCAAATTAGCCAAGCCCTTTAAAGTATGAAAGCTCATTAAACCTTTCTAAGATATCGTAGATGCGTAGCCTCCTTGTTAAAAGGGAACTCACTTCAAGATTATCGTATGCGCGACATGATTGAGTGTGTGTTACTTGCAAGTCGCAAATGGGAATTTTTGAATGAGAAAGAGGTGCAGACATAATTTGAGAGGTTGAAAAGCGGTGACATATGTGACTATAAGTTTAGAGTTCGTCAGATCCTTAGTTAATGGACGACAATTGCTAACAAATGACTAACAAAATATTCACGTGCAACGGTCGTGCGACTAACGTGCAGAATTACTAATAGTCACGTGTAGATTTATAAGGGTTGGACCTTATTTGTTCCAATCATCCGAATTTACAATAGTAGCTGTAGGTGCACGTCGAATACCAATGAGATGCTTGGATTTTATGTATGATGTTCACATGCTTGTTTCGCATTTTGATATCAAAGCTGATTGGTTGTACTATGAGCTTTTATAGAGTGTTGTATTTCTCAAACTTATTGTTCCTTAAGTTTGAATTGAGTAGTTCAGCTCCCACCTTTTTCCTTGCATAATTGTCAAAAAAAATTTTTTTGTTATTATCCACTTACGTCGAATACTACTGAGATGCTTGGATTTTATGTATGACGATTGCCATGCTTGTTTTGCGTATTGATATCAAAGCTAACAATAGTTTTGTGTAATTTTTTTTGTAAATAGTTGAGATCACAATCTGACAAAATCCAAAACAGTAACCCCCATTACTTTTATGAAACATACGCTATGAAATGTTTCGGAAAATTTTGGTGTCTGTGAAGGATGCTAAATTTGGGTATCAATTAAAAGGTATTATCGCCTTAATTAATTAGCATAATAAACCAGGTTATTTTATTCTCAAAATTTTAGGCAAATCTTATTTTACAGAGAGTTTTCATTACCTAAAATTCAGTGTCATTACGAGGCTGATAGGTGTTTTTAGTAGAACACGCTTCTGAATGCTCGGTCCGGACACTAGTTCGGAATTTTTGGCCAAAAATTTATTAAAATACTTTCTAGCCCAGAAATAATTTTAGGATGATTAAAAAAGTGTTTAAAGATGTTTCTGAGATTTTCCCTGTGCTGGGAACCACCAGGGGTATTTTCATAGTTTGCCACCCCGTGAGGGTATTTTGGTAATTTTACCTGTAAATGCTTTTCCAAACTGAAAACGTCATTTGAAAAAACATTTTCCAAAACTACTTTATGTGGGTAATAAGTTTCAAATAACTGCATATGCATCAATAAGTGTTAAGAGAACAACACCTGGGTCATAGACTCTCTCATACGGTCTGTGAGGCTTTGAGACGTAGATAAAGGAAAAGTAGGCTTACAAACTGAAAAATCTCAATCTCTTTACCAAGCCAAGTAAACCAGGAACACTACATTTTATTTTATTGCCATAATGCAGATACTAAAGGCATCTATCTAATTAGGAAGAAAGTGAGTTTAAAGGACTACATTCGGATCACATTCAAGTGAAAAAAAAGGAAAATTTGAAGAGGTTGAGAGAAGTTTGTGAAGTAATAACTAAAAGAGTGAACAAATAATGTATTTCATTGCTAGGAAAAGTGGTAAATAACCAATAATCCTAATTGATTACCAAAGTATATAATTGAAGTTGTAACCCACTGATATCAGGCTTTTAAAAAGCCTACCATGCACACCGGATGAATGAGCGGTGTCATCTGCACGCCGAAAAAATCTCAAAATTGTCATGAGAACCAAAAGGGAACAAAGACTGTCTCAAATAATCAAATTAGCCAAGCCCTTTAAAGTATGAAAGCTCATTAAACCTTTCTAAGATATCATAGATGCGTAACCACTCAGAACATAAAAAGGAAGTAAATAATGTAAGTTCAAAGTACTACCAAAAGTGCTAGTAATATACGAAAGTAGTACTGATGGCACCCTCTCTGTAGCCTCCTTGTTAAAAGGGAACTCACTTCATGATTATCGTATGCGCGACATGATTGAGTGCGTGTTACTTGCAAGTCGCAAATGGGAATTTTTGAACGAGAAAGAGGTGCAGACATAATTTGAGAGGTTGAAAAGCGGTGACATATGTGACTATAAGTTTAGAGTTCGTCAGATCCTTAGTTAATGGACGACAATTGCTAACAAATGACTAACAAAATATTCACGTGCAACGGTCGTGCGACTAACGTGCAGAATTACTAATAGTCACGTGTAGATTTATAAGGGTTGGACCTTATTTGTTCCAATCATCCGAATTTACAATAGTAGCTGTAGGTGCACGTCGAATACCAATGAGATGCTTGGATTTTATGTATGATGTTCACATGCTTGTTTCGCATTTTGATATCAAAGCTGATTGGTTGTACTATGAGCTTTTAT
This sequence comes from Escallonia herrerae, assembly GCA_033070095.1. Lineage (NCBI taxonomy): Eukaryota > Viridiplantae > Streptophyta > Magnoliopsida > Escalloniales > Escalloniaceae > Escallonia > Escallonia herrerae. Next base: position 94,953 of record JAVXUP010001966.1, on the reverse strand, counting down.
AGAGTGTTGTATTTCTCAAACTTATTGTTCCTTAAGTTTGAATTGAGTAGTTTAGCTCCCACCTTTTTCCTTGCATAATTGTCAAAAAAAAATTGTTATTATCCACTTACGTCGAATACTACTGAGATGCTTGGATTTTATGTATGATGATTCCCATGCTTGTTTTGCGTGTTGATATCAAAGCTAACAATAGTTTTGTGTAATTTTTTTTGTAAATAGTTGAGATCACAATCTGACAAAATCCAAAACAGTAACCCCCATTACTTTTATGAAACGTACGCTATGAAATGTTTCGGAAAATTTTGGTGTCTGTGAAGGATGCTAAATTTGGGTATCAATTAAAAGGTATTATCGCCTTAATTAATTAGCATAATAAACCAGGTTATTTTATTCTCAAAATTTTAGGCAAATCTTATTTTATAGAGAGTTTTCATTACCTAAAATTTTGTGTCATTACGAGGCTGATAGGTGTTTTTAGGAGAACAGGCTTCTGAACGCTCGGTCCGGACACCAGTTCGGAATTTTTGGCCAAAAATTTATTAAAATACTTTCTAGCCCAGAAATAATTTTAGGATGATTAAAAAAGTGTTTAAAGATGTTTCTGAGATTTTCCCTGTGCTGGGAACCACCAGGGGTATTTTCATAATTTGCCACCCCGTGAGGGGTATTTTGGTAATTTTGCCTATAAATGCTTTTCGAAACTGAAAACGTCATTTGAAAAAACATTTTCCAAAACTACTTTATGTGGGTAATAAGTTTCAAATAACTGCATATGCATCAATAAGTGTTAAGAGAACAACACCTGGGTCATAGACTCTCTCATACGGTCTGTGAGGCTTTGAGACGTAGATAAAGGAAGTAGGCTTACAAACTGAAAAATCTCAATCTCTTTACCAAGCCAGGTAAACCAGGAACAGTACATTTTATTTTATTGCCATAATGCAGATACTAAAGGCATCTATCTAATTAGGAAGAAAGTGAGTTTAAAGGACTACATTCGGATCACATTCAAGTGAAAAAAAAGGAAAATTTGAAGAGGTTGAGAGAAGTTTGTGAAGTAATAACTAAAAGAGTGAACAAATAATGTATTTCATTGCTAAGAAAAGTGGTAAATAACCAATAATCCTAATTGATTACCAAAGTATATAATTGAAGTTGTAACCCACTGATATCAAGCTTTTAAAAAGACTGCCATGCACACCGGATGAATGAGCTGGTGTCATCTGCACGCCGAAAAAATCTCAAAATTGTCATGAGAACCAAAAGGGAACAAAGACTGTCTCAAATGATCAAATTAGCCAAGCCCTTTAAAGTATGAAAGCTCATTAAACCTTTCTAAGATATCATAGATGCGTAACCACTCAGAACATAAAAAGGAAGTAAATAATGTAAGTTCAAAGTACTACCAAAAGTGCTAGTAATATACGAAGGTAGTACTGATGGCACCCTCTATGTAGCCTCCTTGTTAAAAGGGAACTCACTTCAGGATTATCGTATGAGCGACATGATTGAGTGTGTGTTACTTGCAAGTCGCAAATGGGAATTTTTGAACGAGAAAGAGGTGCAGACATAATTTGAGAGGTTGAAAAGCGGTGACATATGTGACTATAAGTTTAGAGTTCGTCAGATCCTTAGTTAATGGACGACAATTGCTAACAAATGCTAACAAAATATTCACGTGCAACGGTCGTGCGACTAACGTGCAGAATTACTAATAGTCACGTGTAGATTTATAAGGGTTGGACCTTATTTGTTCCAATCATCCGAATTTACAATTAGTAGCTGTAGGTGCACGTCGAATACCAATGAGATGCTTGGATTTTATGTATGATGTTCACATGCTTGTTTCGCATTTTGATATCAAAGCTGATTGGTTGTACTATGAGCTTTTATAGAGTGTTGTATTTCTCAAACTTATTGTTCCTTAAGTTTTAATTGAGTAGTTCAGCTCCCACCTTTTTCCTTGCATAATTGTCAAAAAAAATTTTTTTGTTATTATCCACTTACGTCGAATACTACTGAGATGCTTGGATTTTATGTATGACGATTGCCATGCTTGTTTTGCGTATTGATATCAAAGCTAACAATAGTTTTGTGTAATTTTTTTTGTAAATAGTTGAGATCACAATCTGACAAAATCCAAAACAGTAACCCCCATTACTTTTATGAAACATACGCTATGAAATGTTTCGGAAAATTTTGGTGTCTGTGAAGGATGCTAAATTTGGGTATCAATTAAAAGGTATTATCGCCTTAATTAATTAGCATAATAAACCAGGTTATTTTATTCTCAAAATTTTAGGCAAATCTTATTTTACAGAGAGTTTTCATTACCTAAAATTCAGTGTCATTACGAGGCTGATAGGTGTTTTTAGGAGAACACGCTTCTGAACGCTCGGTCCGGACACTAGTTCGGAATTTTTGGCCAAAAATTTATTAAAATACTCTCTAGCCCAGAAATAATTTTAGGATGATTAAAAAAGTGTTTAAAGATGTTTCTGAGATTTTCCCTGTGCTGGGAACCACCAGGGGTATTTTCATAGTTTGCCACCCCGTGAGTGGTATTTTGGTAATTTTACCTGTAAATGCTTTTCGAAACTGAAAACGTCATTTGAAAAAACATTTTCCAAAACTACTTTATGTGGGTAATAAGTTTCAAATAACTGCATATGCATCAATAAGTGTTAAGAGAACAACACCTGGGTCATAGACTCTCTCATACGGTTTGTGAGGCTTTGAGACGTAGATAAAGGAAAAGTAGGCTTACAAACTGAAAAATCTCAATCTCTTTACCAAGCCAAGTAAACCAGGAACAGTACATTTTATTTTATTGCCATAATGCAGATACTAAAGGCATCTATCTAATTAGGAAGAAAGTGAGTTTAAAGGACTACATTCGGATCACATTCAAGTGAAATAAAAGGAAAATTTGAAGAGGTTGAGAGAAGTTTGTGAAGTAATAACTAAAAGAGTGAACAAATAATGTATTTCATTGCTAGGAAAAGTGGTAAATAACCAATCATCCTAATTAATTACCAAAGTATATAATTGAAGTTGTAACCCACTGATATCAAGCTTTTAAAAAGACTGCCATGCTCATCGGATGAATGAGCGGTGTCATCTGCACGCCGAAAAAATCTCAAAATTGTCATGAGAACCAAAAGGGAACAAAGACTGTCTCAAATAATCAAATTAGCCAAGCCCTTTAAAGTATGAAAGCTCATTAAACCTTTCTAAGATATCATAGATGCGTAACCACTCAGAACATAAAAAGGAAGTAAATAATGTAAGTTCAAAGTACTACCAAAAGTGCTAGTAATATACGAAGGTAGTACTGATGGCACCCTCTATGTAGCCTCCTTGTTAAAAGGGAACTCACTTCAGGATTATCGTATGAGCGACATGATTGAGTGTGTGTTACTTGCAAGTCGCAAATGGGAATTTTTGAACGAGAAAGAGGTGCAGACATAATTTGAGAGGTTGAAAAGCGGTGACATATGTGACTATAAGTTTAGAGTTCGTCAGATCCTTAGTTAATGGACGACAATTGCTAACAAATGCTAACAAAATATTCACGTGCAACGGTCGTGCGACTAACGTGCAGAATTACTAATAGTCACGTGTAGATTTATAAGGGTTGGACCTTATTTGTTCCAATCATCCGAATTTACAATTAGTAGCTGTAGGTGCACGTCGAATACCAATGAGATGCTTGGATTTTATGTATGATGTTCACATGCTTGTTTCGCATTTTGATATCAAAGCTGATTGGTTGTACTATGAGCTTTTATAGAGTGTTGTATTTCTCAAACTTATTGTTCCTTAAGTTTGAATTGAGTAGTTTAGCTCCCACCTTTTTCCTCGCATAATTGTCAAAAAAAATTGTTATTATCCACTTACGTCGAATACTACTGAGATGCTTGGATTTTATGTATGATGTTTCCCATGCTTGTTTTGCATGTTGATGTCAAAGCTAACAATAGTTTTGTGTAATTTTTTTTTATAAATAGTTAAGATCACAATCTGACAAAATCCAAAACAGTAACCCCCATTACTTTTATGAAACATACGCTATGAAATGTTTTGGAAAATTTTGGTGTCTGTGAAGGATGCTAAATTAGGGTATCAATAAAAAAATATTATCGACTTAATTAATTAGCATAATAAACCAACTTATTTTATTCTCAAAATTTTAGGAAAAATCTTATTTTCCAGAGAGTTTTCATCACCTAAAATTTGTGTCATTACGAGGCTGATAGGTGTTTTTAGCAGAACAGGCTTCTGAACGCTTGGTCCGGACACCAGTTCGGAATTTTTGGCCAAAAATTTATTAAAATACTTTCTAGCGCAAAAATAATTTTAGGATGATTAAAAAAATGTTTAAAGATGTTTTGAGATTTTTCCGGTGCTGGGAACCACCAGGGGTATTTTCGTAATTTGCCACCATGTGAGGGGTATTTTGGTAATTTTACCTGTAAATGCTTTTCCAAACTGAAAACCTCATTTGAAAAAACATTTTCCAAAACTACTTTATGTGGGTAATAAGTTTCAAATAACTGCATATACATCAATAAGTGTTAAGAGAACAACACCTGGGTCATGGACTCTCTCATACGGTCTGTGAGGCTTTGAGACGTAGATAAAGGAAAAGTAGGCTTACAAACTGAAAAATCTCAATCTCTTTACCAAGCCAGGTAAACCAGAAGCACTACATTTTATTTTATTGACATAATGCAGATACTAAAGGCATCTATCTAATTTGGACGAAAGTGAGTTTAAAGGACTACATTCGTATCACATTCAAGTGAAACAAAAAAGGAAAATTTGAAGAGGTTGAGAGAAGTTTGTGAAGTAATAACTAGAAGAGTGAAGAGATAATGTATGACCTGTTGATTACGTGCATGGGTTTGGAATGTATGATGCATTTCATTGCTAGGAAAAGTGGTAAATAACCAATAATCCTAATTGATTACCAAAGTATATAATTGAAGTTGTAACCCACTGATATCAGGCTTTTAAAAAGCCTGCCATGCACACCGGATGAATAAGCGGTGTCATCTGCACGCCGAAGAAATCTCAAAATTGTCATGAGAACCAAGAGGGAACAAAGACTGTCTCAAATAATCAAATTAGCCAAGCCGTTTAAAGTATGAAAGCTTATTAAACTTTTCTAAGATATCATAGATGCGTAACCACTCAAAACATAAAAAGGAAGTAAATAATGTAAGTTCAAAGTACTACCAAAAGTGCTAGTAATATACGAAAGTAGTACTGATGGCACCCTCTCTGTAGCCTCCTTGTTATATGGGAACTCACTTCAAGATTATCGTATGCGCGACATGATTGAGTGTGTGTTACTTGCAAGTCGCAAATGGGGATTTTTGAATGAGAAAGAGGTGTAAGTTTAGAGTTCGTCAGATCCTTAGTTAATGGATGACAATTGCTTACAAAATTATTCAGTTTAGGTTCTCTTGTACACCTTGATTTAAGCTACAATTCGCTCACTGGCAACATACCCAAGCAATTTGGCAACATACCTAAGCAATTAGGCCTTGAAGGCCTTGCTTTGAGCTATAATTCTCTTATGTGTCCTATCCCATACACAATTAGCCAGTTGGGTTTGCATCAAAAGTTAGATTTAAGCTCGAATTTGCTCGTTAGATGGATTCCAAACACTATTGAGGAGCTCAACTCATTGGTCTTCATGGCTTTAAGTAACAACAGATTACGCGGAAAATTCCTAAAAGTAATTGTTAAGTTACAGAACTTGCATTATTTCATTAAGGAAATCAATTCATGTTTGTATCCTTGCCGGTAAGGAAATTATAGGAGTAGAGGAAATTAAACAGAGAGAGGGAGATGGGATGAGAATTAACATATATTCCCATGCCAAAAAGGCATATGCATCGCACTTGCAGACTTAACGTTCAATTTTAAACGGACTTCCAATTTTAGACTCGTTTGCAATGATTTTGTCAATGTCAGGAAACATTATTGTAAAAGTTGCAAATACGGTAAGCAACCTATAAAAACGTGTAAACTCGGGGGACAGTTTTGTATTTAAACCCTAGGCGAAATGATAGATCTACTCATGCCAAAATGGCATGTGCACAACACATGCAGACTTAACATCCGAATTTGAAAGGCCATCCAATTTTGGAGGAGCTGTTTATAATGATTTTGTCAACCTCAAGGAACACTATTGTCAAAGTTGTAAACACGAAAAATAAAGTGCAAATACGTGTAAATCTCAGAGAACAGTTTTGTCATTGACCTTAAAATAAATCAATATTTTTTAAAAATAGATCGGGTGTTTGTTGAGCTAGCCTATCAATCAAATCCTCCCACCCACCCACCCACGCATCAATAAGAGCTAAAAACTGCTAGTTCAGCCTTGAACTATATATCATCATACAACAACTGAAGAGACACATGTCAAATGCATACCTGCCAAAATTAGACGGGTCTCTCATAAACATATAGTAAACAGAGGCAACATTCTAGAAGAGGAAGTTCAGGTATTTGTTACATTTTTCCTCATAATTCTCACGTATCAGATCGTCCTTCTAGCAAGGTCACCTGCAATTGTTCAAAGCAAAACATTTGGCAGCCCTGGGTTACCCTTGTTTTATGCATCAAAACCATCAATTTTGAAACTCATTCTATTGTATAGTACGACTGAAATGTTCTTTATGTTTAAGGGGAACAAAGAAACTATTTTTGGAGTACATAGATGCTGAAAACTAATTGGTTTTTCTTATGTGCATTCAAAAACTAATGTCAACTCATATTCGACCATTTATGCATCAATGTTTGCGCGATCAAACGTATTTGCCGTAAATATACTATTGGCAACCAAAAAAATTAATTAATTGGAGTAACAAGATTTCTGTAGACCTCAAAGGGAAACGAGATTCTTTACCAGGTTATACAAGGCTATACTTACGGTCTACTTTGCAAGTTATACAAGGCTATAAACGAGATTCTTTACCAGATTCTTCACTAGGTTATACGAGGCTATACTTACGGTCAACTTCGCAATAGGCTTTTTCATCCGATTGAAATACCTCTTTTTAAACCGTTCATCACTCTCTCTTTCCTTCATTTTTAATCTCGGCCATTTATCTTTCATACTTTATTCAGCACTTCATTTAAAATTGCACAAAATTGTCAAACATTAAAGTCTACAAATTTCAAAATTTTAAAATGCAAGAATTATAAAACAAAGAATTTTAAAATAAATAGTCCAATAATTTGAAAGTCATTAGTTTTATTGATAGGGCAACGGAATTTCCTTTGTTTTCATATCGGAGACATGATTCCACTTATTTATCATTTACTTAATTTTTATTTTTGGTAGGGCAACCCGCTCGAATCATGCCAGCTACGTAAGACGAAGAGGGAGAGTTGAAAGGGATATATATATATATATATATATATATATATATATATATATATATATATATATATATATAACATTAAATCCCACCTCTGCACGTTTCTCTTCTCCTCGTCTTCTGCTTAATTCTTCTTTTAAATATTTATTCCAAATTGTTAGTTAGGGGTCACATTTATCAATTCTACTATTTTCGCAATTCTCCATTTCATCATAACTAGTAAGATGCAGGTGCAATGCATGTGACATTAAGACGTGACAAAATAAGATTATATTATAAGAAAATCATAACTCTAATATTTTCTAGAATATGACAATCAATTTTCTATGATTCATATATACATGTTAATTCAATTGAATTAAAATTGTAAGTTAAAATTGAGATTCATATGAATAAGTTGCTCCAAAAATATTATGAATCCATCTAAAAAATGTTATCTTTTAACTATCTTTATCTCGCACAACTTTTATGAAACGCAAAATATGTAAGTCGATTTGATGTTAATGATAGTATATATCATATCATGGTCTTACCTACCACTCTTTTGAAGTACAACAATTACTTTAGTAAAAAAAAAAGTAGTTAAACTGTCTGATCTTTTCATGATCGAAGGTCTTTGTACTGTATTATAATTTTAAATCGATATGTTTATTCTAAACTAAAAAGTATAAAGTTTAACGATAAATAAATTAATATTTTTTTATGTCAGCATCCATATAGCCGTGATTTTTTTACTTGAGCTTTCAATCATTTTTTTAAATATTTATATCTACTATAGTCCAACCTCATGAACACACATAATTGTAGTGAATGCATCACAATCATCCTTTGTCACCTTAATTCATTAAATATTTTTTATATTTAATTTGAGAAAAAAAATGTTACTATAAGATTAGTATATAACACATTTACTTTTTAGGAAAAAGTTGCAATAAAAGTTTAATAACTTCTAACCCAAAAACATAACAAATGCATATCTATTTGTAAATAAACCATCACTTTCTATAATTAATATTGTTATTAAGATTTCTTTGTTAAAAGAAAAAGGATTATGCGCTGCAGACTAAACAAGAACCATACTTCCAATCCTATTATTATAATCTTGTGTTGCCTAGAGTCCTTTAGTGGTATTTATTAACTGCTCTGTTTACTTGTTATCATTAAGTGATGAATCGTTTAGTCCCTTGCTCATAAAGCAGTAAATGCAATATGTCGTTACAGGAAGATGCAACATTAAAAGATAAAACAAGTAAATAGAAAAAACCAAATTCTTGTATTGTTGAATCCAGTTTAATTTGTTTTCTTTTATTTTTGGCAACATTAAAAGTGGTATAGAAATTTTTTGCTATATTCTAAAGTTAAATTTTCGATTACAAACATGTACAACCGTCCATTCATATAGTATCTAATTAAAAATTATCTAAATAGGTAATGGTAGTATACATAAAGATGAATAAGAAGTAAAATCATAATAACTTACTCCAACCAAAAGCATAATGAGTTATATTGTATTTGTGAAGTATTCATCAACATACTTTGAGATACCTATATAAAGAAAATGGTAGACATCTCCATTAACTTTTATGTTTAAGATTCAAATTTTAGAGAAGCGAAAGAGTTAGAGTCACCCTTAATTAGAAGGTTGTGTCGACAGTTAATTAGTAAATAATTTGAAAGGAGTAATTTCTAAATTTTATTATGGCATAATATTCTACAACATAATTTTCAATCATTGCCACATCGATTATTAATTAGGAAAATGGGGAGAGTACTCCGTAACAATCAAAGTAAGAAAAGGTAAATTAAATTGATCAATGTTTTGAAGTTTCTGTTGGAGAATAACTAACATTTGCACAATTAAACCTATACAAATAAAATATTGAGACACACGTATGTAATTAAACATAAATATAATATCCAGTCTTAAAGCCAACAATAGGAAAGTTGAGGGAAATGATTTATCATGTCTAGTTTTAATCCTTTTGGTTTGTTGAATTCTTTTAGCAAATTTCATTGCCTAATTAAAAGGCTGAACCAATTATTCGTAAGACAACATAAGAGTAAAATTCATCTATTTTTAAAGAAGATTGTTACAATCTAATGGTCATTTGAAAAAAGTTAACTATTCTACTTATATCGTAGGATGTTACCATCAAGGTATTGTATGTCCTAATTTATATATAACATCAAGTTGTGGATGAAATTAACATATATACTATTTATTATTGATAAATTTTATAAAAAATGAGAGAGACATCTATGCATTAATTGTAAATTTTATTAGTAGTGAAATAAATAGAATTGTTAGAATAATTTTGATTCAAAGCATGTTAATAATGTTTGAATGGTAAAAAAGTAATTTTTAAATGTAACAAAGGTATTGTGGTCCAAAAAATGATTTTTAAAGATACACACTTTTATATGTTGTATAGATATGTGTAGCCCACCCATCCAATGAAATAAAAAAGATCAAGTCTCCAAAGGGTCATGATATTCTTAAACAGCTCAACAAACAAAAATAGTTTTTTTTTCTTTTTACCTCAATATATGGATACGTTTAGCAAAGGTTTACATGTCGCTAAAATTTATTGAGAAAAGGTAGGATTTGCAAAAAGTTGCCTCAATTTATTGAGACTTTTTTTGATCGGATGGTCTTTACTCGACTGTTAATTGAGGGGAAAAAAATCTACCTCAACATATGACATTAACACCCCCAACAAATAAAAGTAATATTTTCTTACTGTGGCACACTAGATTTGTTTAATGTCTAATGTTTGATTTTGTTGATACACAGATGGCCACCACTATGGTCAGAATTTTTGCCGTTGCCGCCCCAAGAATGCCACCACGAGAAGATTGTTAGGGAAATTTGTTTCCTAAAGCAATCATTGAGATCTCCCGGAGGAGAAGACCCCTGTTGGGCTTGAATCTAAAATTGAACTTCACAAACACATTCAGTGTTTTAGGCTCCGTTCGGTAGCCATTATTTTTTCAGTTTTTTCTTTAATTTTATAAATTGAAAAAAAATAAACGCTTTTGACACACATTTTTTGGTTTTTTTTCCTTGTTAGTTTTTAAAAAAACCATGTTTTTAAAACTCAAAAAAAGAGTTTTCAATTTTTAGTTTTGGTTTTTATTTTGAAACCACCACCACCACCCTCCTCCCACCGCCGACAGTCACCGCCCACCACCATTACCCACCGTCGGCCACAAGCAACCACTGCCGGCGACCGGCACCCTCTTTTGGAGGCCAGCAGTGGCCTGTCACCCCAACGACTGCATGCGACCGGCAGCCACCGCTGGTCACCTTCGGCAGTCGGCCACCACCACTATCAGCTACCGTCACGCCCCACCACCGCCAACTCAAATTACCACCAAAAAAAAACTCAAAATCAAAATTGGGTAATCAAATAGCCAAAAGAAAAAATTCAAAATAAAAACTGGGAAATCAAACACCCATTTGTTTTTGTAAAAAAAAATTTTAACTGGTTTTGATTTTTATTTTTTTGAAAACAGAAAACCAAAATTGAAAGTGTTATCAAACGCTACCTTAGTTGCCATGCCCATTTGCATTCTCAATTCCTGTCGCGCTTGTACGTAAGTGTAAGTTGTTGTCTGATTGTGCATCTGGGTCTGAACGTGTGTTTCTTTGCGCGCGCCCCCGCACGCGAAATTAGGCGGGATTCAACTTTTCCTGTTCTTTAGATATGTATAGTTTATGTGGAAATTTTATCTCCTAATATTGATTTTACAATTTTATACTCCAAAATTAAGTAATCTGACCAAAATGTCCTTCCACATGTTAAAAAAGAATAACGCAATTTTGGTTTGTTGAGAACGTTAATCTAAAAATTTGACATATCTATACTTTTTCTTTTTCTTTTAAATCCAATTAAATAGGTATTAAGATATTATTGGTCAAAAAATGTAAAGATTCTGTCAATGACTTCTAAAAGTCCCACCCATAAACTCTCTTTGCCCACTTTTCACTGCTACCACCTGGGTAAATACAAATCATGTTTCGTGCATAGTACGAAATTTTAGTTAGTATATATATACATACTATATATAAAAAGAACACTATTTTTTGTGTAACGTTGATTTTGGTGTTCATAACTATATCTATCTAAAACGGTGATACTTGGCATTTTAAGAAGTTTTGTAAGAAGTGACAAAAAATAAAAATAAAAAATCTTAAATCGTAAATAACTACCTAGAATGACAAGTTCTACTTTCGCAATTTAAAATTTATTGCTAAGAATGGTGACAATATATACTTATATGTCATGCTTGACTTATTAAATATTTCAGACTATTAACTTTATTTTTCAACATGCACCATGTATGCCACCATAAATGACTACTTATAAGGATATATTTTGTTTCTAGAATTTATTCCAAAACAAGTAACTTAAATGCACCTAAAAATTAAATTATGCGTGATATTACCAAAATATCATATATTAACCCAAATTCATACCTCTACAACCCCAACCCCTGCCTCCAAATTCTCAACATAATGTGCAATCATATATAAAATGAGTGTTGAAGGCTCGTAACAATAAGGATCCTTTCGTTAATTTTTTGGGATACTTCGTACGTATGTTCTCAGACCTACTACATGTTACATGGTAGATTTTAAGTTAACATTCTCTATAAGTACTAATAATACCACACCAAAAAGGAACCACGGGTATGTCGACCCAAGTTCTTTCTTAGTGTAACGAGGGACTCTAAAAATAAGTCGTCTTTAGGCACAAAGAAACACAACACTATAGAAGCTCATGGTATGTCATGCATATTAAGCATGCGAAGCATTATGCACAAAACCCAAGCATCTCAGTAGTAAATTGGGATGATATAAAATAATCAGATTCAACCCTTGTTTGCACCATGCAAAGAACCCCTCAACACGTATTATTTAAACTGCGAAATTGGGTACTATAGAGGAAAAGAGTCATTACCATGGTATTTTTATAGCCCCTAGTAATTATGCACGTGAATATTTTCTAAAGTACTCTCTAGGATGAACGTATTAAATATACTAGCACCATTTGTTATGTCTTTAAAGGAGTAAATTAACACAAGGTAATGCTGCTGATAAATCCAAGTCAGCGTTGAAGCTGGATTAGCTCATATAATTTTTGTCTTCCTAAATCTTTAATCCAGTTTTTTTTTGCCCCCCTACTCTGCTGAAGTTGTTTATCTAAGGTAGTGTTCCTTCATACTAGCCAAATTCATCTATTTTGTGCACCTCTTGACCCTGCATGAAGAGACCCGTTAACTTTTTGCAAGCATGTGTTTTGTATCTTACAAGTTCGTCGTGAAGAATATGTGATCATTGCAAACCCTACCTCTTCCAAAATAAGACGACTGCAACGCCTAGATATCCCACGAACGCCAAACATTTACTTGGATAGACACGAAGAACATGGATGGGACAGCTTCAACATTATGTCCATTTCCACCTATTGTAATAAACTCAATTACTCAGTTCCATGTAAAACTGGACGTGTGAAACTGCTTCTGCAAAGTGTGAGTGTTGGGCTAAAGAGCTTGAGCCATTTCCTTGTAGCTTCTGCAAAAGTGCTGCTCCTAATGGAAAGTTTAAATCAATAGAGATCGTTAAGAAAGATTAGAGGGATGGGTTCCTTGAAGAGTATACCGACATACTAATTTGTTTTATGTCCAATTCTATTGAAGCTAGAGAGATCAGTGAAGGCCATTTACTGCCATCTTTCTCTGCATTTTGAGTGCTCCTTCCTGGACTACTTATAGGTTAGCATTATGTAATTCTACTCCATTATTGTCAATCCTATATCTTCTCTAATCCATTTTTTTATCAGAAGAAGGACCACCAAAAGAATAAGATAGTTAATTGCCCTCTGGGGAATGGAACGATAATGAGAAAATATTTAGTGGTTAGCAAAGGGGTAAATTAATCATAGACGGATTTGAAGTCAGGCAAACGAATTTGAGTGATACATTTTTTGGGCAAACTCTAAATATACATAAAAAAACAAAAAGCACTAACAATGAAAAATAAATAAAAGATTGAGAGATGAGTGTTACTCTAACCCTTCTGCCTAGAATAATATGGGTCTCCAAGGACTCATTCAGCCATAGATGACATGGGTGTAGTGGAACTTTTCATGGTTAGGGAGCCCTAATATTTTGGGACTGTTGCAAGAATTTATATTAAAGCTATTTTTATGGCCAATAAACTTTTAACGCGTAATTAGGTTGGAATAAAAATAAATAAAAATTTCTAGAAAAATAGATTCAGGGTTTGTTGAGCTATGAGCCTATCAATCGAATCCTAAGTTAACAATCATTATAAGTACCAATAATATCACACCAAAAAGGAACCATGGGCATGTCGACACAAGTTGTTTCTTAGTGTAAAGAGGGACTTTAAAAATATGTGTTCTTTAGGCAGAAAGAAACTCAACACTCGGTGCAACCGCAAACACGTTTGTTGTTAACATGTATAATAAGCATGTAAAACATTATGCACAAAGTCCAAGCATCTCAGTGGTATTAGGCATGTACCAACTGCTACTATTAGTAAATCTGGATGATATAAAAAAAATTGGGTTAAGCCCTTGTTTGCACCATGACAAAGACCCCCTTAGCACGTAGTATTTAAACTGTCAAATCGGATGCTACAGAGGAAAATAGCCACTACACCCTGATAATGTTATAGCCACTGGCAATTCTGCACGTGCATTGCCACTAATAATTCTGCACGTGCGTTGCACGTGAATATTTTCTAAAGTACTCTCTAGGATGAACACGTTAAATATACTAGCGCCATATGTTATTTCTTTAAAGGGTGGGATAAGAAACTTATTTGGGAACCAGTATTTTAATTCTGCAAATCGGATGCTATAGAGGAAAATAGCCACTACACCCTGATAATGTTATAGCCACCGGCAATTCTGCACGTGCATTGCCACTGATAATTCTGCACGTGCGTTGCATGTGAATATTTTCTAAAGTACTCTCTAGGATGAACACGTTAAATATACTAGCGCGATATGTTATTTCTTTAAAGGGTGGGATAAGAAACTTATTTGGGAACCAGTAGTTTATTTAAAAATTAAAGTAATTCAAGCTTTATAGAACAAACATTTTTATTCTAAAGGAAATGTGAGTAAGAAAATATATGTACATATTGTTAGTTTGCCAATGAATGTATATTACATATGTATATTATTGATGAAAATTTTGAGACGGTACCGAGACAATACCGGTACCGGTATGTAACACTTCACGAAAAAAATAGTATGTACTCCGGTACAGTATTCATAATTATGGTTTCAAATGCCTTGTTAGAGTGAAATCCCACTTAAAATATCTCATTCAAACCACTCTGAAGATATTGCAAATCCCTCATGGCTTGACTTGTAGCAACCCTATTACGAGGCGTGTATTTGCATCTCAAAGTTCTTATTGGCAAAATTTTATGATAGCATACTGATCATCGACTTGCCAATTCAAAAAATTATATCGTTTCAATATACTTGAAAAATATAATTATTGAGCGAAACTAAATATGTACGAACGCACATACATGGAAAGTGGAAAAGAGTTAAATTTTGAGCTGGCATGACAGTTACCTAAATGAAAATTATAAAAACTTTTGAAGGATGATGATAATGATTTCAAGAAATTGAGAAAAGTGTATAATAGAAACTTTAAAAAGGACTTCACCGTAAGAACGCTGAGCCTTAGTAACGATAAAAAAAAAATGTGCAAATTCATTTTCCGAATCCCCTTCCTGCTGCATATAATTACAGGCTAATTTTGTTTCTTTAAAAGTAGTTACTTCTTTTGCCTATAATGCTTTCGCCACCTGAACTGTCATCGCTATGACTATAAGAGTGACAAGTCTTTTACGACCACCCCATAACCACTCTTATATTCTGATGACAGTCATGCCCCGACGAAGTCTGACCAAATATGTGCATTCAAAGAGAGATGTCAACTCATATTTTGACCAAATATGCATCAATGTCTCCACGGTCAAATGTATTTTCGGTAAATAAATATACAATCAGCAACCAAAAAAATTAACTAGAGTAACAAGATTTCTATAAACCTAAAAGGGAAACAAGATTCTTTACAAGGTTATAAAAGGCAATACTTACGGTATTCGTATAGGTTTTTTCATCCAATTGAAATACCTCTTTTTCAACTGTTCATTACTCTCTCTCTTTCCTTCATTTTTAATTTCAGCCATTTATTTTTCATACGTTACTAGTATTAATCTCGTGGGTTGCATACGGGACTAATAACGACTAATTAAAAGCTCATATTTATATGTTGAATACAAATAACAAATAATGTTATTTTAGCCTTTTATGAGTATTTTTTTTTTACTATTTTTAGTAACGATGTTAAGAACCCATGTATTAAGGTTTTTTTGTAATAAAACTCACCTGGTACCGTATAAAAAGTTATGAGACATAAGAAAAATATAATATGAGAGATAATTATACGTATATAAAAAATATTTTATATGCTTATAATAATGTAAGAAGAATGAGATTATTCTTGTTAGAATGTGAAAACATGTTAAAAGCTTATATTTATATGTCGAATTCAAATAACAAATAATGTTATTTTGACCTTTTTATGAGTTTTTTTCTTACCATTTTTAGTAACGATGTTAAGAATCCATGTATTGAGGTTTTTACTAATAAAACTCACCTAAAACAGTATAAAAAGTTATGCGACATAAGAAAAAATATAATATGAGAGATAATTATACACACACACACATATATATATATATAATATTTTATATGACTAATAATAATGTAAAAAGAAGGAGATTAATCTTGTTAGATTGTGAAAACATGTTAGAGTTGTGTAAATATTGGAAAGTTTCAAGATTTAAATAAGTTATTAATTAGAATGAGATATAAATTTTGAATTTATGGAGAGAGAGATTTGTTTTTAAGTGGGACATACTGACGTGGAAGAGAAGAAAAAATAACATTTATATGATTGGTTGAATATCAAATGACATAAAGAGATGCATGCCAAATAGGAAAGAGAGTGTTATATTCTCTCAGTTTCAACTTTCATATATATATATATATATATATATATATATATATATATATAATTTGATTCAGTAGTTCATTTAAAATTGCACAAAAGTTGTCAAACATTAAACTTTGCAAATTTCAAAATTTTAAAATGCAAGAATTATAAAACAAAGAATTTTAAAATAAATGGAAATTTTAATGTTTGTCCAATAATTTGAAAGTCATTAGTTTTTGTTAGATAGGGCAACAAAATTTCCTTTGTTTTCATCCCGGAGACATGATTCCACTTAGTTATCGTTTGCTTCATTTTTATTTTTGGTAGTGCAACCAACTCGCGCCATGTCAGCTACGTAAGAGGAAGAGGGAGAGTTGAAAGGGGTATAACATAATCCCACCCTCCATCATCCTCATCTCGTGATTATTGCAATAGAATTCCACCCTCCATAATCTTTATCTTTAGGTATAATATATATGGTTTACGCTGCAACTTTATCTCCTGGCACGTTTTTCTTAATTTTACATTTTAAAATTTATTAACATGACAAAAATATCCTTTCTATATGTTAAAAAAAAGATAACGTAATTTTGGTTTGTTGACAACGTTAATATGCAAATCTGACATCTATTATATATGTATTTGGAATTAGTCCTTTCAAAACACTAATCCTTTTTGCTTAAATTCTTATAATTTTAAAATAGAGTTACATATCTTACTACATATATTTGAATTTGATTAGTATCTTCTGTACCTTCTAAACTTTCAATCTCAATTTTTTGAATTTATATAATTTTAAAATTAAGATAAATAAGTATTAAATTTTTATTATTCACAAAATAACCTCTAACTCACTTTCTTTCTTTGCGTGTATAGTACGGAATTTTAGTTAGGATATTACATAGAAATATATTTATATAATATATATTTAGGTAAATATCAGTCAGTTAAATCATAAATTGAGGCCCGATGAGCGTAGATAATGTTAATCAAATATTTTTTTTATGTACAACCGACTCTCCAAATGGTCTTTAAAAATCAACCTATATAATAAAGGCCCGATAGCCCGTTAATCGCTCTCAGAAAAGCCGCTGTGCAGCTCTCTCAGACTCCAAAGAGGTAAAGTCGATATTCTTCCGCTACGAACCCTAAGAAACTTTTTCATTCCTTATAATTGATACATCTTTGCATGTATAAGATATCTTTTCGTTTAGTTTCGTCAATCGATTGTTCTTGTTCTTTTCATTTTGGGGCTTCGATGGTGAATATTTGCTGATTTAGGTCTTTTTCGAGCTGATTGATCTGTGGAGAACGTTTATAGAGACGCGGATTAGGGTTTAAGGTTGTGCAATTTTTTCTTCCTTGTAAGAATTTTGAGGCGTATTTTTGCTTGATATATTGGCTTACTATTGGGTGTAGTTCGATTTTGTTGCTATGATATGTTTTCATGGGTTTAGGTCGTCAATTTTCCGTTTTTCATGGTGAAGATTTGCTTGATTCTGTTTTCTTTGGCCGATTGATCTCTGGAAAATGAACTATCGGAAGGGTGATTTAGGGTTTGGGGTTCTGGAACTTGATTTAACTCAAATCAAATTGTGACGTTTGTTAATGTATATTGAGCTTACTAGTTACTATGTTCTATATCTTAATTCTGCCGAATGTTGCTTGATTGTTCATCAGTAACTTGATCTTTTTGTTTTCTTTTAGGGGTTCAATTTCTAACTGTTGGGTTTTATGTGGTGAGTATATGTTCATTCAGGTTTTTGTAATAGGAACGATTTGTGGAAAAACATTCGCCAGTTGGGTTGGAAGTTTTATTGCACAAATGAATTCATTGAGATATTTTCGCTACAGTTGCGGTCGTTATTTTCTGGTGGCTTGTCTTGTGATTTATATTGTTTGATTATTCTGCTATAATTTCCTCGTTTGATTCATATCGAGGTTTGATTTCATCTTTATTCATTGTTGGTGGATGTTTATTGAGATTGGAAGTGGGAGCGATTTGAATTTCTTATGGCGTATTGAAGGTTTGAGATATTAAGCTACTATTTGTGTAGTTGAACTTTTTCATTTGTTCTGCTTTCAGCGAATTGAAGGGTTATATTGTTGATTATTCTGCTATGAAGTTTGCTGCGTCTTTCCAATTTGGGATTTCGCGCTTTGTTCTTGCCGTTTAAGTGATTTATGTTTTTTGATTCAGGTATCTGGAAGCTGGTTGATTAGTTGAGACATTTTCAAAGTGTGAACAAGTGTTACATATTGAAAGATTCGAGGAAAAATTTAACATGGCGGCGTCTGTTGATAGTAATGAGATTGAGAAAATCCAGGAAGAGAGAAAAAAGATGGAGAAAGATCTTGCGTCCCTAACTGATGTCGTGTTTGACAAGGAATTTTATGGCGGTAACGACCGATATGAGGGTTACGAACCGTCTATACCAGTTGACGAAGATGATGATACTCTTGATGCTAAGGAGTCAGAAATTGTGAAGAAAATGTCTTCGTTTACGGCACCGAAGTCGGTCTTCAAGGATAGACCGAGGGGTGGGGATGACGACGAGGCCCTGGGGTTCCCGAAATCACAGAAGATTATTGATAGGGAGGACCTTTATAGGCGGAGAAGGTTGGATCGGGTAATTTCACCTGAAAGACATGATGCGTTTGCAAATGGTGATAAGACTCCAGATGTCTCAGTGAGGACTTATGTTGATGTGATGAGAGAGGAGGCTTATAAGAGAGAGAAAGAGGAGACCTTAAGGGCAATTGCGCAGAAGAAAAAAGAGGAGGAGAGTAAGGCATCTGAGAAAGCAGCACAACCTACACAGAAGAGGCGGAACAGATGGGATCAGTCGCAGGAGGAGACTGGTGCGAAGAAAGCAAAGACTGCTTCTGATTGGGATTTGCCAGATTCAACTCCAGGTATTGGAAGGTGGGATGCGACCCCAACACCTGGCAGAGTGGGTGATGCAACCCCCTCACTTTCCAGGAGGAATAGATGGGATGAAACTCCCACGCCTGGGCGGTTGGCTGATTCAGATGCTACCCCAGCTGCTGGTGGGGTTACTCCTGGTGCTACTCCGGCCGGGATGACTTGGGATGCTACACCTAAGCTTTCTGGGCTTGCTACTCCTACTCCGAAACGTCAGAGATCAAGATGGGATGAGACACCAGCGACGATGGGAAGTGCCACACCCATGGCTGGTGCTACCCCAGCTGCAGCATATACACCTGGGGTGACTCCTGTTGGAGGGGTTGAACTTGCTACACCAACCCCAGGAGCTCTGCGGGGTGCTATAACTCCAGAGCAGTATAATCTGTTGAGGTGGGAGAAAGATATTGAGGAGAGAAATCGTCCGTTGACAGATGAAGAACTTGATGCAATGTTCCCACAAGAGGGGTACAAGATTTTAGATCCTCCGTCTACCTATGTTCCAATCAGAACACCCGCAAGGAAGCTTCTTGCTACTCCAACTCCATTAGGGACTCCTCTGTATTCTATCCCTGAAGAAAATAGGGGCCAACAATTTGATGTTCCAAAAGAATTGCCAGGTGGATTGCCATTGATGAAGCCGGAGGATTATCAGTACTTTGGTGCACTGCTGAATGAAGAAGATGAAGAAGAGCTCTCTCCTGAGGAGCAAAAGGAGAGAAAGATCATGAAATTGCTGCTCAAGGTTAAGAATGGGACACCTCCACAGCGAAAGACAGCTTTAAGGCAACTCACTGATAAGGCTCGAGAGTTTGGTGCTGGGCCTTTGTTTAATCGTATTCTTCCTTTGCTCATGCAGCCCACATTGGAAGATCAGGAGAGACATCTTCTGGTGAAGGTCATTGATAGAGTGCTCTACAAGTTGGACGAGTTGGTACGCCCATACGTCCACAAAATTCTGGTCGTGATTGAGCCTCTCCTGATTGATGAGGACTATTATGCCCGTGTAGAGGGGAGAGAGATTATTTCTAATCTCAGCAAGGCAGCTGGCTTGGCCACTATGATTGCTGCAATGCGTCCAGACATTGATAATATTGATGAGTATGTGAGAAATACTACTGCAAGAGCCTTCAGTGTGGTTGCTTCGGCACTTGGAATTCCTGCGTTGTTGCCTTTCTTGAAAGCTGTGTGTCAGAGTAAGAAATCTTGGCAAGCTCGTCACACAGGTATTAAGATAGTTCAGCAAATCGCCATTCTGATAGGCTGTGCAGTTCTTCCACACTTAAGGTCCCTTGTAGAGATCATAGAACATGGCCTCAATGATGAGAATCAGAAGGTCAGAACTATTACAGCGCTGTCTTTGGCTGCCCTCGCTGAGGCTTCTGCGCCATATGGTATAGAAAGCTTTGACTCAGTTTTGAAGCCATTGTGGAAGGGTATTAGGTCGCACCGTGGGAAGGTCTTGGCTGCATTCTTGAAGGCTATTGGTTTTATCATTCCTCTAATGGATGCAGTATATGCTAGTTACTATACAAAGGAAGTGATGGTTGTTTTGATTCGTGAGTTTCAGTCGCCCGATGAGGAAATGAAGAAAATTGTTCTGAAAGTGGTGAAGCAGTGTGTGAGTACAGAAGGTGTGGAGTCCGATTACATCCGAAGTGACATCCTTCCTGAGTTCTTCCGTAACTTTTGGGTCCGAAGGATGGCTTTGGATCGTAGAAACTATAGGCAGCTTGTGGAGACAACTGTGGAGATAGCAAACAAAGTCGGGGTGGCTGATATCGTTGGGAGGATTGTTGAGGACCTTAAAGATGAGAGTGAACCTTATAGGCGAATGGTTATGGAGACAATTGAGAAGGTGGTCGCGAATCTGGGTGCATCTGATATTGATGCTCGCTTGGAAGAGCTTCTCATTGATGGAATCCTCTATGCGTTCCAAGAGCAGACCAGTGACGATGCCAATGTGATGCTTAACGGGTTTGGTGCAGTTGTTAACGCTCTCGGGCAGAGAGTGAAGCCATACCTTCCCCAGATATGTGGTACAATTAAATGGCGTCTTAATAACAAGAGTGCGAAAGTGAGACAGCAGGCAGCTGATCTCATCTCTAGGATTGCGGTGGTTATGAAGCAGTGCCAGGAAGAACAACTGATGGGCCATCTTGGGGTTGTCTTGTACGAGTACTTGGGAGAGGAATACCCAGAAGTTCTGGGATCAATACTTGGAGCTCTGAAGGCAATTGTCAATGTTATTGGAATGACCAAAATGACTCCTCCAATTAAAGATCTGCTTCCTCGCTTGGCTCCAATCTTGAAGAATCGTCATGAGAAAGTGCAGGAGAACTGTATTGATCTTGTTGGTAGAATTGCTGACCGTGGGGCTGAGTTTGTTCCTGCAAGGGAGTGGATGAGAATCTGTTTCGAGCTTCTTGAGATGCTTAAAGCTCACAAGAAGGGAATACGTCGTGCTACAGTGAACACTTTTGGGTACATTGCAAAAGCGATTGGACCCCAAGATGTCCTGGCAACACTGTTGAACAACCTCAAGGTGCAGGAGCGTCAAAATCGTGTTTGCACAACTGTCGCGATCGCAATAGTTGCCGAGACTTGTTCTCCTTTCACAGTTTTACCTGCCTTGATGAACGAGTATCGTGTTCCGGAGCTCAATGTCCAAAATGGTGTTCTGAAATCCCTTTCCTTCCTTTTTGAGTACATCGGCGAAATGGGCAAGGATTACATATATGCAGTAACTCCGTTGCTCGAGGATGCTCTAATGGATAGAGATTTGGTTCATAGGCAGACCGCTGCTTCTGCTGTCAAGCATATGGCTTTAGGGGTTGCTGGGTTGGGATGCGAGGATGCGTTGGTCCACCTGATGAACTACGTGTGGCCAAACATTTTTGAGACGTCTCCCCACGTTATAAATGCCGTCATGGAGGCCATTGAAGGGATGAGAGTGGCGTTGGGTCCAGCTGTAGTGCTTAACTATTGCCTGCAGGGCCTGTTCCACCCGGCAAGGAAAGTTAGGGAAGTGTATTGGAAAATCTATAATTCACTCTACATCGGTGCTCAAGATGCACTTGTTGCTTCTTATCCTGTGCTCGAGGATGAGGGGAACAACGTATACAGTAGGCCTGAGATGGTGATGTTCGTCTGAAGAGCTGCCTGTCAGTGACGTTGCCTTTCTGAAGAATGCTTCAAGAATAATATCTGAACTGATGCGTGACGGACTTTGCTGATGCTGTGTCTTTTTTCTGTCGCATTGTAGTAATTGAATTTTTTATGTTTTTCAGAATTTCTTGTATGTTCTTCAGATATTAACTGTTTAGTAAATTTATTGCCTTTAAACTTAGTTCTAATTGTATCGTTGTAAGTTGTATTTTGCGATTCCGTTTGCAGGATTTTCCGGGTGCACGATATTATCAATTATCAAGGGGCATGGAACTTGTTCTAGTTGATTTGCTCTTCTGAAAGTGAAGGTAGCCTCTGTGCAGAATTTGAATCAGGTGGTGAGTTTACTGCCTCTAGCACCGAGGATATTCTATATAATGCTTCCTAAATTCATTGATCTTCTGCACCCCGTCTCTTTTGCTATGTTATGGCAAAGTATCGGTAGGTGCTTTCTTTAGGTCAAAGTGGATTTTGAATTTGGTTTTTGAACTAGTTTATATCAATGTTTGAAGCAATAAAATCTGTGTCATTGCTCCAAGTATTTCAGCCTTCTTTTCTTTGAGATGAAATTTGAAGTTGTTCATGACACTGTTTGGTCATGGACTTGCTGGAGGGGAAATGAATTGGTTACAGCGTGTCCATGAGAACAGTAGTCAAATCCTTTCCTATCAGGTGTATGAAGAGTTTTGGTCCACTGTATACAGATGAAAAACAGCAGGAAACAGTATTGGGTCATGAGAGTTTTTTGTATCGGTTTTGTAGGACTCCCCTTGCACAATTTCTCTTGACGGAGCTTGGAGCTGTGAGGGTATGTGTACTTGGGTATCATGGCTTTGTGTCACGGTGAAATTTGTTGATCTCCAATATCTTGTCAACCCTTTCCTTTTTCATTTTTTTCCTTTGATTTTTGAACTATTGGTGATAAAGCCTTTAGAGGCCATAACGTGAAATGGTTTATGAATTAAATTGTCTTTTTATGTTCGCCAAACTTACAGTTGCTGTTGGGGTTGATTGAAGAGTTGCTATGGGTTGGAGCAAGGTGGTTGTGTGGTTACTGTACCTGGTGTTTGTGGGGCGGAGATAATGAGTCTGGGTGGGCTTTTAGCTTCTAGGGTTTTTGCCCCTTCCCCGCTAATTACTTCCCCTTCCCCCCTTTGTTCCAGAAAGGTGAGATCGGCTTGAATTTGGTGGTGGTGCTGATGCTTCGGTGCAGCTTGCAGTGGAGGTGCAAGGCTACAGTGGTTTCGGTTGGTTTCTATTGGTGGTCTGCGGCGGTTTTGGGTCGGGGTGCTAAGATCTTAATCCCGTCCAAGATCTGGTTGCGAAGCAGCGGCGACTCCGATAGAGCTCCGTTTGTGTTTTGGTAGGTGGCTTCTAGGGACCGGTTTTGGGTCGGGGTGCTAAGATCTTTATCCCGTCCAAGATCTGGTTGCGAGGCAGCGGCGACTCCGATAGAGCTCCCGTTTGTGTTTTGGTAGGTGGCTTCTAGGGACCGGCAGCAGTGTGATGGCCGGAGTAGGTGGGATTTTCTGGCGCCAGCGTGGTGCACGGGGGACGAGGACACGTTGCAGCCATGGAACACGTATCTGGAATTGGGCAATGGCGCACACGGTGGTGGTGTTTGTTTATTGTTTGTTTCATTTAGTCTTTATGCTGTTTTATTTAGGTTATAGTTATCCTGTTTTAGTAAGCTTTTATCTAGTTTTAGCTAGTAATTTCCAGGTTCTATTTGATTTTATCTTGTTGTGTGGCTGGTTATTGTACATCTCAAAAAAAAATTCAAAATTCAAAACTCAAAATATTTATGTTTCTTTTATTACGATTTCTATCGGATGAGGATGTTATAAGTGATTCCTGTTACTTGCCTTCGGGCATTGTCTCTCTCCCTTTATTCGTAGTATATATTTTTACTCTTAACCAAGAAAAAACACACATTATAACTTGTGTTGTCTTCTTCTCCGACCATGTATTATCGTTCTATTCTTCTCCTGGTTTTCAATTCTTCTCGCCGACTTTGCTCAGGCCCAGATCTATGCAAATGCCGGACCATGCTTTAACATATGCCGAACCACGCTTAGCGAACCCCCAGTTGATATGACCTATCATCCAAATTTTTTTTTTTCAATTCCAGATAATGATGATGGAAGAGGCAGTGGTGGCCGATAAAGGGTGCGTTGGGGCTCGGGTAGGGTTCTCCACCGTAGTGGGATTGACAATACAAGGAGAGGTGGTCGAAAATTAGCTAGTGGCAGTGCTGGCGGTGGTTGAAATGAAATTATAGTGGTAATCGAAGGGACACAGGACAAAAATGAGAAAAACGAGGGAATGGGTGGTCGATCACGGTGCATAGACGACTTGGAAAGAAAGCAAGAGAAGGATGAAGGAGAGAGAGATTACAGGAGAGGGAGGGAGGGAGGGAGGGAGGGAGGGAGAGCAATAAAGGATTGGGACTGGAGAGGAAGAAAGGGGAAAATAATGGGTGTTAGTAATAGGAGTGTGTGAAGGAGAATAAAGAAATTGGACAGAAAGGATAAAAATTTAAAAGAAGTAAAAAAAAAAATTACGTAATCTTTCCTAACTAGCTAAATCCTGTGGTATGCGCGGACTGACTCGAGTGATTAAGCTTGAGTAAGAAAAATAAAAGACTCAATTTTTGAACAAATAGAATTGATCAACTCATCCTTGTATAAAGAGTTAGGTCTAACAATGTTTAACTTTTTTTTTTTTAAGAAAGTAAATGTTGAATGTGAGTCATGTACTCGTTAAAATCGTGTGATCATTATATTAATTATAATTTTATATACGATAACACAAAATCTATCTGTTATTTAAGTTCAACCCACAAATAATGGTCATTAAAAGGTGCATTAGCAATCCTAATTCACTCTATAGAGACAATAAGTTAATTAACAAAATTGTGTGAATTAACTGCATCAATCACCTTGTATAAACTACAGTGGCTTCACTCCAAAGCTTAATTCCCGGTACAATAATCCAAATTTTCTCGAGTGAGACCAAGCGAGTCATGGGCGAAAGGGGAGGCAAATGAAGTGATTTTAAGCAATAGAGCATCACTGGCTAGTGTCTTTAGCAAGAGGAGACAATTAAAGACTGAAGAAAGGGCAATGTTGGAGAAAAGGGCAAGGAGAGTGAAAGCGAGAAGTTCCTTTTTGGGTCTAGAAAAAAAAAGGAAAAATTTATAAATGTGGGAGTGATTGCAAAAGTTTAGGAGAGTGGAGCTAAATTTTAAGATGTCCACTTAAAAAATTCAGATTCACATGAAATTTAATTCTTTGCCGAAGAAGCTATCTATCAAATCCAAATACATATAATCTAGAATAAAAAACAAACAATATTTTTAGAAAGTCTAAAAAAGAAAATTGAGTGGCAAAACTAGGACGGAAGGAGTGATATTTTTTTATGAGAATAAACTGTGCCAAGGCAGCTCAACCACAAAATGCCTTGAGCTTAACCTCGAGATTCTTAGTTTTAAGTTTCCTTAGGACCCAGCCACGGGATGAATTTCTTTTGAATCTTTTAGGCAAGGCTTGCCTTTGTTTGCAAACTTTGACCAAGTATATCATGCATGCAGGCTTGCATGTGATACTTCCTTACCTTGAACTCCGTAATTAGAAGCACTTGAAACTAAAAAAAAAAAACTAGTAATGTTCCATTTAAGGTTGCTATCCGATTGGAAGAATCTTCCTCCTACCCCCTATATTGCGACAATCAATCGTCTCTAAATATTTCTAGTGACTTTTATTTATTGACGCTAAAAAAATGCTACTAATAATTGTCGCTAAAAGTATTAGAAGTAAATCCACTAGAAAATTTAGTGACTATTAATTGTCACTATACACGGAATTGGAAGAACATTCTTACAACCCGGGTAGGAGTTAAAGTTTGTTCGCATTTTAATTATGTTACAAGTTTCAAATACAGTGACACCTTATTTGGCTTATTCTTTTTTGGTTTTGCAGAGAGAGAGAGAGAGAGAGAGAGAGACTATATACACTTTATAATATGCTATTTACCACTTCAATTTGTCATTAGAAGGGTAACTATTTTTAACTACTTACATACGAGTAATACGGTGGAATTAGCATCTCAACAGAAGTCAAATAAAGTATCGGCCAAAATTCATATGTTTTTGTGGCAACTATTGATTAACAACCTCACTTTGTCCCCTTTGCCGGTAGGTTACTGAAACGACCTCACACCTACTTCTTAGATGCGCTTCTATTAGGCATGTTTGGTTTGGTTGTCCCCTAGGCATTCTCCCATCGGCTCCCATCCTCTCTTTCAAAGAATGGCTGATTCATTGCTTACAAAAACCTTCAACCAATACTCCTCATAATACCACATCCCAAATTCTTTTTAATGACTCTTTCGTAGTGTATTTGGTTACACCGCAATGCGTGTATATTTCGACAAGTTATCTTCCGTCCCTCCACAACAATAAACAATGCTCAAGTTTTGAGTATGGATCTCCACCAAGCTTTTTCCCAAACCTCCCTTGCGCCAGTCCCTCTCATTTACAAACATCTCCTCTTACATTTGCATGCCAACCACAACATATATTCCCTATTCATCTTAACCGTCAGTTGGCATCTTGTCTATGCATATCTCCACTAGTCTTGCACATTGTTATTGCAACACATTGGGATGATCTCTTGAAAGTCTTAGGGCTTTATCTTGTTATTACTGATTCCTATTCCCGCACACTTGGACATCGATCCACTGCCCTCCCTGCGTCAGGATTCAAGGAAGCCCAACTGCTCTCGATCCCACATACTTGCCACTAGGCAACACATCATCATATCATTATGTATATTGATTCCTCTTGCATTCTTTCACAGATGGAGGGCACTAGCGTACAGGATACTGTGGTGAGACCGATGCTCTATGATATATATTATCTATGTTCCTTTTTTGACGTGTCCAGCATCACCTACTGAGACCCAGACACATACGTAAAAGCCAGAAAGTTCGCTCGAATAGCAAGTAAGGCTTACCCCTCCCCCAATAGAGAATGCTTCAAGGTGTTGGGGAACTAACCAGGGGCTATTCGTGAAGGGACTTGCTGACGTACCGCTACTATATTACGGAACAGCTTTTGGATGTTGACTCACCACTTCATGTAACTTCTTTTTACGTTTCACTTTTTCTGTGGAAGATTTTGACAGTTATCGTACTTTCTTGGTTTAAGTTTATGTACTCTTGTGGTTAGTGAACCCCCCAACTATTTTATAAAGTACCTAGGTGAAGAAGGAAAAGCGTCACTGTTTGAAAAATCCTCCAAATGATCAAGATAGTATGAATTACCAACGGCTAGTATTTTATAAGGGGAAAACCAGATATGTTTCTACGTCATAGAGAACTTCTCTATGGCATAGAACCGAAAAGATACTTCTGCCTTTTAATTTATCCCAAAAATGTAAAAGCTCACGCTAATTTCAATTTTAAACTGTTAAAATAGTAATTCTCCACTTTCTTTCCCAGTCATCACCACCACCCGTGGTGCATAGTGGTGGTGAGGGAACGTGATGGGACTACACTGTTCCCCCCGCCCCAACCCCCAATCCCACCGGTGGTTGGTTAGATACCACTGGTAGGTTTTTGCATCCAATAAGCGAGGTGGAGGAGCACATTGCCAGCTTTGTGGTGTAGGCAGGAGACAGTGTGTGAAGGTAGAATAGGAAACAGTTTATAGGTGGATAGGAAGTAGCCATGACCCTGACATGGTGGAGGGGGAGATCGCCGGCGTAGTCGAGGGGGTAAATTGCTGGCATGGTGGTGGAGGAGAAGACAAAACGTTGCTCGAAGAGTTAGGGCTTGATATTTAAACTAAAATGACTAATTTATAACTTAGGCTTGATAGAAGGACATATTTGTCTTTATAATCCTATGCCATAAAGAAGTACTGTATGGCATAGTGACATATCTAGGGATGGCAATTAGATCCGCACCCGGCGGATCTCCACCCCGCCCCGCCCCGTTAGGAGCGGGTTATTTTGACTTTGACCGGGTTAGGGGCGGGTATAGTATTTTTTTTAAATCTGCAGCGGGTTAGGGACGGGTATGGTATTCTGCCCAACCCGCCCCGGCCCCGGTATCCGACCCGCACCCGCCCCGTTATACACCAGTTAATCTCTGCCATCCATCCACTTATATATATATAGCCCAACCCTATTTCTTTCTTTCTTCCCAACCCTAATGCTTTCTTTCTTCTCTTCACTCAGCCGACATAGCTACCGTCGCTGCCTCCTTGGCTCGCCTTTCCTCCCTCTCCCCCGCAAATGGTCAACGTCCACTTCCACCTCGACGACCGCCGTCCAGCTCTCCCTCGTACCGTTGGCGTCCATCTCTACCTCGGCGACAATCCATCATTCCTCCGTACCATCGACTTCCACAATCCATTGTTCCCCCTTACCGTCGACTTCCACATCTCGGTGACCTTGTCCAGCGTAAATCGGCGTATCAAGATGTCAATCTAAGATCTTCTTTTGGTTCGATACGTCCACCTACTTGACAAAATGTTATTCGTCCAGTTCTCCTCTGCACAGACCATGGCCACCTCCACCCCGACAACAACAAACCACCGCTCCCCTGCACAGATGGCGTCCACCTCCACCTCCACCTCGGCGATCACTGTCCACCGTCGGTGTCCACCGTCCACCGTCGGTGTCCACCGTCCACCGTCGAGGAATTAGCTTATCTAATCTCGTTTCACTCCGATCCTTCGTGATCTGGTGCTTTTGCTTTGTGGTTAAATTGTTGCCTTTTAGTTAGTTTTTCTTTTCTTTTTTTTGGTTTTGTGAAGTGATGAATCGGTGTTTTGTGAACTGATGAATCAGTGAGAATTGTAATGAACTGTGATGACTCAGTAATTATTCAATGTTTTGTGAAGTGATGAATCATGAGATTTGTAGTGAACTTTGTTTGATTACTCACCTGAAATGACAAACCAAACGAAGTGTTGAGTGCTTGAGGGGAAGGTGAAGGGCGGGGCGGATCGGGGCGGGGACGGGTTTTTCAATCTTTGTTAGGGTCGGTTGTGATATTGTATGTAAATAACCCGGTGGCGGGGCGGGATGGGGCTAAGTGGTGTTTTAGGGCTACCGGGGCGGGTGCGGATTTTATAAGATCCGCATCCGACCCACCACATTGCCATCCCTAGACACATCCGCCTTGCCCATACATGCAAACACCCAAAACCAAAGCAGGGTAAAATATAAACTTATATTTGGGCTAAAATGATGTACAATTTGGAGTTTATGCTTGGATTAAAATGGCATGACCGAGACCTCTTAACGCCTCAAAGAAATATCTTGTTCGCAAAAATTGCAAAATTTTGGCATTCCTCACACAACATCACTCGTTCAATATCCACTATGCCGCCATCCTTTTGTCGCGGAAGAGGCCACATGTATGACATTTCTATTCCATCTAGGTCTACATCAAGGTTGCAGACGGTCAGGGTATATGACAAAATTGCATAGCGGATGAAAGGGTGGGGAGCGAGGCCTATTTGAGGGTTATTAATCTCAATTTGATTTTGGGTCTCCTTTTGTTGTTACAGGTGGTGGTGGGAAGAGTAATAAGGGAGATGGTGGTGGTGGCTTGACGATGGTGTGTCCGAGATGTTATTCTTATGATTCACATAACAAAATCACAGTCAACAATAAATCAATTCAAGAGACAAATTTAGAAAAGCATCGAATTCGGTTGAGGCACGTAAAAACGCGCTTTCCTTAAAGAACATATGCTCCAAATTTTGCATTTAGTTAATGGTGTTCCATTCCCCAAGATATAACGACCACTGGAAGAGTTTTGATACAGAAAAAATACCTCTCAAACCTCAGAGCATCCACACACTCAAAGAGAATATATGAAATTATGTGTGTGGTTGTAGAAGAAAGAAAAGAGTAGAAAGAGGATAAAGGATGTTGAAGCGATTATGGGGTGGGGGGGGTATTTATTTTAGATAGATAAAGTCTATAGGAATTCCTTCCGCCTTCTCCCATTTTTATAGACTTCTCTTATAACTACTTTTTCTTCCAGAAAACAGATTGGAAAGATTGCAGGTACATGTGGAAGGGAAGAGAGAGAGAGGGGGGGGGGGGGGAGAGTTGGTAGTTAAAACTATCACTAAACCATGAGTTCGAAAACTTGGTCAAAAAGTCATCCATTAATTAGGATATCCCACTAATCTTATTTTATTTTACTGTTTATTCCATACTTCCCTATAGAAACAGATCAAAATACACAATACATAGTTGTAGTAATCTTTTACAGTGCACTGTGTAGATTTCTTTTGGACTTGAACCCGCACTTAGTGCTAGTAAGTGTTTCATTTGAAGAACCATAGTGAACTAAGTTTTGAACTATGTCATTTTGTTCAAACCTCAACTTAGCTCACAACAATAGGGATAATCAATTTGGTTCTTTCAGTTTTGTGGTTATGGCCATGCACACGTATCTTTTCATGAATTTCTTTAGGGAGTAGCCCATCTTTCCATAGCAGCGACCTACTGCCACACTCATATAGGTGAGTCCTCCAAGGGTGATTTGTTACCAACACCCTACCGATTCCTGCCCTGGCCTCATTCAGAGCATTATCACCCTAGGAATGGAAGTACAGAAGTTCCCTCAACAAAGAAAATGTAGTGCTCTTCTAGTCACCCTATAGCTTTGTTTTTACCTATTGAACCTATTCATGGGATCTCTAATATGCCTCTATTCTTCATTAGAAATTTACTTTTCCTTTCAAGATTGTAGCTTGTTTATCGCAATGTATTGAAACAGCAAGTATAGGCTTACTCAACAAAGGTATATCTACTTATAATAAGTCTAAGTAATTATGTCTCAATATAAGCAAGTCTAAGGTGGTAAAACTTTGGTTCCAAGCTATAGCACCGCCTTTTAAGGTGAAGTCATAAAGTAGCATTGGTCTCGTCCAAGTTTGTGATTCAATTGACATCACCAAACCCTTCAAAACCACTAAGAAAATCAGAATAACTAATCTCATAATTTATTATCCCTATAAGATATTCATATATCCTTTCTATAGCAAGTCCTCCACATAATATTGTGTTAAAGAAATTCAATCGTTATCCTTATCAATATAACACCTAAAATCACATTGGCCAAACCTAAATCTTTGATATCGAAGTTCTTAGACAAGAAATCCTTGTCTCCTTAATAACATGTATATGAGTACCAAAGACAAGAATATCACCAACATTTAAACAAAGAATAACGCAAGTGTGCTTGTAGGTTTTTTTGTAAACAAGTATCAAAATCATTTGTAACAAAGCCATTAGAATGTATAACTTTATCAAACTTCTCACGCTGTTGTTTTGGAGCTTGTTTTAATCCATTAAGTGATATAACAAGTCTACAAACTTTTCTCTCTTGGCCTTCTAAAACAAAACCTTCTGGTTGATCCGCATATATTTTTTTCGTGTAGCTGACGGTTTGGGAATGCTGCTTTTACATTGATTTGATGTATTTCTAACTTTTTAGTAGAAGCAATAACAATATAAGTCCCAATGGTTGTTATATGCATTATCGGCGAGTAACTATACAAATCTTTTCATTCCTTTTGATTAAAGCCTTTGGCAACAAGCCTATCTTTAAAATTTCTGAAACCAACACTACAAGGAAAAAGGTCTACGCCGGCGCCTATTATAGCGCCGCGAAAAGTGTAAAAAGCGTTGCTGTAGGCTTACACGGCGCTACAGGACCGCCGCCTTTACTCGCGTTTCGGTAGATATATGCCGGCGTTTGAGGGGGTCTATAACAGCGGTCGACCGCCCCTAAAAGGCTTCCGCTATCCGTCTTCTAATGTTCCTAATAGCAGCGGTCTAAACCTATGCCGGCGGTAAAAGGCGCTGGCATAGGTAAATTTCTAAATTATTATATTTTTGGTTAAAATAGAAAAGCCAACGCCAAGAACCGCCGCGGTAGGTATTATTTTTATTTTATTAAAATGCTGAATAATTGAATCTATGTCAACGGTTCCTGCGCCGTTATAGGTTTCATTTTGCATTTGTTTTTTTTTTAATGTATGGACTTATGCCAGCACATATGACCGCCGGCATAGGCTTATTTAGATTTTTTTTTAAAATAATTCAATTATGCCGGCAATACTCTGACAGCTTCTATAAGTTATCACCCAAAAGAAAAGGAGAGCAAAATAATAGACAATGCCGACATTGCCAACCTCCTGTATATAAATATGTTTTCTTACATTGCTTTTCTCATATCATAGCTAGTAAAAACCAAATGCAAGTTAAATCTAAATTAGGACTTGGCTAGTAACAAAAGAACCACAATCTATTCAATTCTAGAACAATAACACACGTTTGTCTAGAAATAACAAGCGAAGTTAGAGGATTTTTACGAGTTAATTTGTACAAGACCTAATAAATCCTCATGCATATTTTCAAATCGATCCGGTAGCCGCCCATGCACATGATCAACATTAACCACCAAAATCGAGAATAATCCATTTGCATTCACTTCGGCATTAACCTGATATAAAGGTAACACATGTTAAACATAAAGAATAAGAAAGGAATATTATATCTCCTAGTCTCTTTGCACTTTAGATATGTTCAACAAGGAATATGTTCACATATTAAACACAAATAGCCATCTTTGAATCTCATTTTTTGCTTGTTATTTTTGAGTTGTTAGGCAAAAGCTTTTAGTGTATGTTGTTAGACTTGCATAGCTTTCACTTTCCATCAGCATCTATTGATACGTGATTGCTAAAATTTATGGCAAAGTAACAAGAACAATTTTACGAGATTGAAATTTCAGAACCCAGGGAGTAAGTGATGAATGATGATACATCCAATAACAAGTAAAATTTCACCGGTACTGAAATCTTTAGCACATCCATGGTTTACTCATTGTAAACATAACTTTTAATTTACGACTAACTTTTTTATTTCCTAGGGGTATGGTTTTATCCCACCTCACTCATGCAATGTTAGGAGTAAGGTCTAGGTCCCCTGCTATGTTATAGAAGCATGATTGCTCTTTTGGTCCATCCTTCATAGCAATTATCCGAATTTATAGGTTAAAAAATACCAAGTATCCCATAAATAACTAATTTTACAACTATAAGACATGTTTGACATTCCTGTGACTTACAGCCAACCACAATGTACTCTCAGTGTCTCCATATACGAATGCAGATTTCAAGGAAGTAACCAACCTCAAGGCCAAAAAATTAAGTTTAATGGCCAACAAACAGCTGGGCTATTCCCTATAAAAAATGACACAAGTATACTTCTGAGCCACTGTTTTTGGCTTTCCAGTTGAGAATTGAAAACAAATAAAACCAAACACAATTTCACTGCCTATCTCCATTGCCTTCATTCAAGCAATCTGTATTCTTCTTTTTCAGTTTTCGTGTAGAAATCTGTGTTAGTGTTCAGCAAACCACCCCAGAGAAGTTTCTTGGTTTCCTAAGGATAACATTCTCAGGCATGGGAAGGAGATTTCCCATAGGTGGGAATCAGTTAACTCGTCCAGTGCTTTCATATTCTCGATTGTTTGCATATATGGCTGCTACAGTTGCTATAATCTCATCCCTCAGTGGCTCTCTTTCGAGAAAACATTAAACCCTCCATCGCCTTTGGAAAACAAAACAACAGAAGATTCCAGCAAAATTGTTTCGTCGAGAAATAGCACAACAGAGACGTCGGTAATGCCACCGACCACGAGATGAGCAGAATTAGAAGGTACAACGGATAGGGTGCAACCGCAAAACGAAGAATTGCAGCAGCCATTGCCACCACCACCGCGTATGTCGCATTTGAGGGCTGCGTCTTACCATTTCCAGTCAACGGATAGGGCTCGCATTTAAGGTTAAAAGAAAACATTGGAAACTAATCGATCTTGTAGATACTGCTCAAAAGACTAATCGGCCGGAGATTATGATATCTTCTACCTCCCCTCTCTTTGAAACCAACACTATATATAGAAGAACTGTTAACAGTTCTCTCTAAGTCATCAAATGAACCAACACCTAAAAAAGCTAGGAAAATATCCAGCACGTCAATCTTAACCACAGAGCAATATCACTAGAATAAAGCTATTGTGAACCCATCCAAACCAGGGGCTTTATCCTTGTTCATCCCTTTCAAAGAACCCACAGCTTCTTCCTCAGGAAAAGACCTTTGAAGATACTCTGTGGCTTCTAGACTGATCATAAAAATGTCTAAAATATCAAAAGAGGTCTGAAAGAGCAGTCACAACTAAAAGGCTGTTCAAAAAAATTGAAAATACCCCTCTTAATATGAAACTCATCTAAAAATAGCATGCCGCTAATCTTAAGCTTCCTAATCTGATTCCTCCTTTTACAAGCATTCGCCATTTTACGGGGAAAAAAATCTGTACTCTTCAACTAATTTCTAGAAACAGGTTCCAACCTAACATCTCAGCTCAACTATAGTACTTTTGTTGAATGCAGGAGAGTAAAATTGAAGTGTAACTCCAATGCAGAGAAATAACTCACCATATAATGTTGTCAATTGGACAATCGAATGCAAAACTTTGTAAACATCATAGAAACAATCAATTGTACATCAATTTGCTTGGGTGAAAGAAATAGATACCTAATTAGATGGAACCCCAAAGTGTGATCAATCCGAGAGCAAATTGAAGAATCCTTTTAGAGAAGCGGCGGGACTTCAGTTCTGAAAAGGAGAAGAGAGATTCAGCAAAATACTATATGTTTCACATATTGCATGGGCTCATGAACGCACACCGTTTGCTAATTTGATTCATGACTTATCTCTTCTGCCGGCTGACTTCACGGTGCCTGTAGTGTTCCACTGTGAGCTAAATCGGAAAGCACCCATTCTGGAGACCGATGAGAGTCTTCAACCAGAGAAAAAGCTTGAACCCTTCTAGATCTTATACTCCAGGCAAGCGAGGATCTTCTTTCCCCTTTACTGAGCGATAAAGGAAGATCTGTTCTATTACAACACGGCAAAAGGAGAGAAAGAAGAAATTAATAGAGAATGAAGAATGGAGAAGGAAGAGAGAGAGAGAGAGAGAGAGAGAGTCAAACCAGATTGCGTCGTGTATGAGTCGTGTGAGAGACTGAAAGTCGAACCAGAGAGTCGTGTGTTTAGTGGAGGAAAACAAAAAAATCAAAAAGGAAGAAAAAAATCAAATTAAACCAGCATTTTTCTATAACAACAGTAAGTGAGCCGGCTAAAACCTTTTGACCGCCGGTATAGAATGTGTTTAGGCGCTAAATTTTGGCGCTCATGTTGTGGGGTGTAAATTTGACCTAAGACAGCGCTGGACATGTGACCGCCGGCTTAAATCGTTGCTATAGAACCTACAACAACGGTTATCATAATTGTGTTGTCGTAGTCAATATACCGCAACGCCTTCGCGTGGCCGCCGGCGTAGAGCGCCGTAACAGATCACTTTTTTTGTAGTGCAATAAAACAACCCTAGAGGGGGGTGAATAGGATTTTTGGAAATTAATGGGGAATTTAAACTAAGCACAATCATAAATCTCAATCAAACCAAGTAATAATTCAATGAAGATGCTAACTAAACAATCTCAAACAATTAAAGAGCAATAAGTAAAGAGATTGAGTTAGAGATACTTGACAAGGAGATTTAAATGGTTCGGCTTGAATTACCCTCAAGCCTACATCCACCTCTTCAAGGAAGTCCCTTACAAGAGCACTAGAATCCACTAACAACAATCTTCTTCCAGGTCAAGATCAAAACCCTTACAACACTTAGTGATATCCCCACACCAAGCACAAGCCTTGAATCCACAAAGCTCACCCAAGACTTGACAAACCCAAGCCTTGATCACAATCCTTTTACAAAGATCAATTGTGTACAAAGAAACCTTCTTGAAAGGAAATGAGTACAAATGAAGCTCTAGTACAATAGAGAGATGAGAGAATTGACCGAGTTGCTCGTCTAATAGTCCGTTTGCATGAGTATGAGATTGTTCCTATTGCTTCATCAACTCAATGCATGTTAGACAACATAAACATCAATGTTGGGTATCATCAAAACCAAATATAATCCTAGGTTAAATAACCGTAGGGTTAACAATCTTCCCCTTTTTGATGATGGCAAACATTGATTCAAATAATATGAGATATATAAGATGATGAACGCAAAGAAGCATGATAATCTAAACCATAAGGGGTTATGAGAAGAAATCATAAAAGGCTCCCCCTATCTTAAGCAATATAGGGCTCCCCCTAACTCAAGTAATATATGCTCATATCAAATCCACATGAATCAATAATATTTTCTCATATCAAATCCACATGAATCAATAATATTTTCTCCCCCTTTTGACATCATTGAAAAAGATCAAGGGTATGTGTGAAAGTGATCAACTTATGTATCCATCCATGGATAATCAATATAGCCAACAAGGGCATTCAAACAAGAAAACATAAGTACTTGAATAACCATAAAAAGGTGTACTAAGCACATGTAAGAAAATAACACAACTTTAAACCAGAGGCAGCAAGATAAGCGTGAATTAAGAGTGCTAATGCAATACTAAGAGTAGCATCCATGATAAGTTTTTGAAATACATAACTGAGTTTGATAAGCATAAAAAAAACATAAAGCATGTCCTAATGCCTAAGGACCCAATGGTGGAGGAGGGGGATGAAAGATGTCATCCTCGGGACACTGAATCCCACAATGATCCTCCATGCGAGAAAGGCGTCAACTGAGCTGGTTGTAGGCAAGATCCATCCGACTGAAACCGGCATGCATATGTTGTTGCATCATATCTAAGCGTGCGAGGATCACTTCATATCCGGAAGTGGAAGGACCGGAAGAAGTGCCCACTCTATGTGTACTCGGAATGATCAACGGAGGTGGATCACGATCAAACCCGTCGCTGGCATCTCCCCCAGCATCAGCAGCATCATCATCACCATCAGCACCATCATCATTACCGTCATCATCATCCTCATCATCATCATCATCATCGACAATGACATCTTCCATGTCAGGCTCAGGTAAGAAGCGATCACGATCATCTAAAAGGCCCTTCCTACGAAGGGTAGAGCAGTCTAGTACGATGTGCCTAGTAACCTCAATATACTCACCCAGAAGAGGTATGTCAAAGGCAGCAAGAATGCGAGTGAGTAGGAGGCCATAAGGTATAGCTAAGGCAGGATGTGAGGCGCTCCTAATCATGTTTAACATGATGAGACGAGGGAGGTTAAGCGGTGTATGATGAAGCCCCAAAGCATTTATATAGAGAGCAAATGAAATATAGCTGTTAGAGGCTTAAAGTGAGCAAAACTGCCATTGCAGTCGACTGTATTACCAATGCAGTCGACTGTAATCCCTCTGAAATAGCCGTTGGAGTTTTGTCCTCGAAAATAGCCGTTGGAGCTGAATTTTGACCAATGCAGTCAACTGCTTTGGAATGCAGTCGACTGGATTCAAATACAGTCGACTGTATTACCCTACTGCCTATCAGCTGCCTCACGGAACCCCCTTTCCTATTTTGGGCATAACTTTCTCTAGAAAAATCGGATTGATGTGTTGTTTTTTGCGTTGGAAAGCTAATGAAAAGTTTTATCAAGATATGAAAAGATTGGCACCAAAATAGGTTTTGAGAAAATCTGAGTGAGCTCCAAAGTTCACTCATTTTCAAGAACCACACTTGTGTGAAAGGTTATGAACTCACATGCAATGCACAAGGTGTCCTAAGGTCTTTTTAGGTCATAGTCATCAATCCAACCATCAAACCAAGACTAGTTACATAATAGTAAAGACCAATCATAATCGTAGTAACTTAGCCTTTGCATTCTTTCTTGCTCTTTGACATAGGACTTGATGAAGCTTCCATAGTATGTCCACTATAACTTTAAGCTTCTTTGGCTTCAATCCATCTATCCAACTTCTCAAATGTGTCTTCATGAGTGTCATGTATATATCTACTAAGAATCCACTCAAAGCACACATTAGAAC
Source organism: Escallonia herrerae (assembly GCA_033070095.1). Taxonomy (NCBI): domain Eukaryota; kingdom Viridiplantae; phylum Streptophyta; class Magnoliopsida; order Escalloniales; family Escalloniaceae; genus Escallonia; species Escallonia herrerae. The sequence goes on along the minus strand of JAVXUP010001966.1, from coordinate 56,400 downwards.
ATAATCAATGTGTAGTTATCATCAAAACAAGATGTAAGCCTAGGTTATCCAACCATAGGGCTAACAATCTATCCCTTTTTATGATGACAAACATTGATTCTATATAGGGTAAAATGTATCATATGATAGTCAGTTAAGCACAAAAATCTCACATAGAATATTCAATCATTTCTTGTATATTCATATAGCAATTAAGCTCGTAGTTCTATGTCAATTTATCTCATATATCAATTAAGCTCATAGCTAGCTTCCCTAGCTAAAACAAGATATGCTCTTCCTCTAATGTTCTCTCAAAACACACAATCACATAGCATATAGAATCAAGATTATTTCTCCTCCTTTGTCATCAACAAAGAGACAAGGGTATGTGTGTGTGAAGAGATAGTTATAAGCAAGATAATGGCATGAGGTGCATATAACTCATGAACTTATACGGATGACATCAAGAGTTCCTTCATGATCCAAAGAAAGATATGAAATGTAGCTCAATAATCTCTTCTACTTCATGCATATTTCAAGAGTAACAAGATAGTATATGATTCAAGCATGTAAGCTCCCCTATCAAGTTACCATATGCATATTCCATCCTAATGTATGCTCCCCCTCAATCAATGCCAACAATATCCAACAAACACAACTAAATGTCTAACCGAGTCATGCTCTCCTTTTGGCATTACCAAAAGTTGTGTGTGTGTAGGAATGGCAATGTGAAGCATTAATGACATAATTTCAACATGAAATTTCCACAAAGCAAATGATGGTCATCAACAATCAATATTTCCAATATTAGTGCAAGAGGACCATACATCATCATCTAAATCCTATAGGTATCCAAGATTATAACATAGAGTAGTAAATAATCAAGGACTCACAATTTAGACCATAATTCGTATGAATTCTCAACAAGCAAGTTATTTTATAGATTTAGCAATTCAAGCATACTTGATAGCATACTTGATAGCATACAAGTTTAGCACATAGCACAATGTTGAGAAGATCATTAAGTTTTACCCTCTTGGTGAATTACCAAGAAATTGAGCTCATAAGTGACCATTCTTAAAGTCTGTTTTCTTTGACAAGCTTTGAGACTATCCTCACTTGAAGTAACATGTCCAATCTTGGAATGCTTACTCCCCCTTAAGATTTAGCTTGTTGTTCCTCCTTCTCAAAATTTTCTTGGAGCCTTCTCCCTGTTACTATTTGCCTTTGCTTTGAACAACCTACAATCATAATTTAGGTCTAACTTTTGGTACCCACATTTTCTTGGGTCCATAAGTGTTAGTCTTAGCAACATTAAGAAACTCTTTAACAACCCATATTTTCTTGACACCTCCAACATGAACAATTCTACAAGGACAATAACTAGTCGTATGCCATTTCTTGTTGCACCAACCGCAATGAGTAAAAGGTGTGCAATAGTTCTTAGGATTTTGTGTATGAACATTTAATCTAGCTTGTTGTTTACGAACTTTAGGAGACAAGGTGAAGGGATCTAATCCAACACCGCCTTTGTTTAGGCCAACTCTTTGATGTCCAAGCATGACATCCAAGTTATTTTTACCATCGACAAATTTTTCAAGGCATCTTTTCAAATCACAAATCTCAAGCTTTAAATTTTCATTTTGTTTCTCCAAACTCGAAGTATCACAAGAGATTTTTTTTGTGCTAGGAATGCTCACAATCAATTCAACCAAATCATTATTCACATGCTCTACATATAACTGGCTAGATATGCATTCATTCTTGGCACGCAACTCACAATAATCACTTTTTAAGTCATCTAGTTCTTTTGAAATTGCATGCACTTGTTTTCTCAAAGCACAATTTTTCTTGGCTAATTTCATGGATTCTTCATATAAAAGAGCATAAGCATCATAAATATCATCACTGGAGCAATTGCTATCACTATCACTAGCACTATATGAAGAATTACCTCATCATCTTTTTGAGCCATGAAGCATAAATTTGCATCTATATCATCAAAGTGACCACCTTCATCTCCACTTGAGTCATTATCACTACAAATGATGGCTTCTATTGATGTCTTCATGGAGTGCTTCTTTCTTGACCCTTTCTTCTTCTTATTCTCCCATGAGGTATTCTCCATACCTGACCCGTTCTTGCTCTTGTGCAAGTTTCTATCTTTCTTCATTTTGAGATAATCATTAAATTCCTTTGTAAGTATGTCCATCTCCTTGTTATTCAAGTCTTCTTCCTTTTCACTTGAAGATTGATCCATCGTTGATGAAGCTTTAAGAGCAATGCACTTCTTCTTCTTCTTTGGACCTTTTTGCCCGAATGATTCGAGTTGCATTTCATAAGTCATCAAGGAGCAAATTAATTCATCCAACGGGAAGGTATTGAGATCCTTTGATTCTTGAAGTGCGGTGATTTTTGCATCTCATTCTCTAAGTAATGACCTAATCAACTTTCTCACAAGATCACCGTTAGAGAAATCTTTTCCTAATTGTTTCAAAGTATTAACAATTTTAGTGAAACGAAAATTTATCTCCATAATAGATTCATTGGAAAACATTTGAAACAATTCATATTCTCTATGCCATAAATTCATCTTTGAATCTCTTAGGAGAGAAGTACCTTCATGAGTGACTTGAAGTGTATCCCACATACTCTTAGCCGAATCACACATAATAACTCGATTGAGTTCTTTTGTGTTTAGAGCACAAACAAGACAATTCTTAGCTCTAGAATTCATGCAAAGCATATTTCTATCATAGTCATTAAATTCGAATTTCTCCTTTGGCACAAGCTTATTCCTAATCCGCTTGGTTGGAACATAAGGGCCATCTTCAACGATTCTCCACATTTCATAATCTAAAGATTCTAAAAATCCTCTCATCTTAATTTTCCATATACTATATGAAGACCCATCAAAAAGTAAAGGTTTAGTAATAGAACTCCCCTCAAGACTAGGAAACCCCATGATCTTCTAACTCTCTAGGTGTTAACCAAAAAATCAAGAGTCGAGGCTCTGATACCACTTGAAACCAATAAAACAACCCTAGAGGGGGGTGAATAGGGTTTTTGAAAATTAATGAAGAATTTAAACTAAGCACAATCATAAATCTCAATCAAACCAAGTAATAATTCAATGAAGATGCTAACTAAACAATCTCAAACAATTAAAGAGCAATAAGTAAAGAGATTGAGTTAGAGATACTTGACAAGGAGATTTAAATGGTTCAGCTTGAATTACCCTCAAGCCTACATCCACCTCTTCAAGGAAGTCCCTTGCAAGAGCACTAGAATCCACTAGCAACAATCTTCTTCCAGGTCAAGATCAAAACCCTTACAACACTTGGTGATATCCCCACACCAAGCACAAGCCTTGAATCCACAAAGCTCACCCAAGACTTGACAAACCCAAGCCTTGATCACAATCCTTTTACAAAGATCAATTGTGTACAAAGAAACCTTCTTGAAAGGAAATGAGTACAAATGAAGCTCCAGTACAATAGAGAGATGAGAGAATTGACCGAGTTGCTCGTCTAATAGTCCGTTTGCATGAGTATGAGATTGTTCCTATTGCTTCATCAACTCAATGCATGTTAGACAACATAAACATCAAAGTTGGGTATCATCAAAACCAAATATAATCCTAGGTTAAATAATCGTAGGGTTAACAATTTCCAATTGTTCCATCAGTTCTATGTTTCTTCCAAAAATTTTATTTACAACCAATTGTCGTAGTACCAGAAGAAAGATCAGAAAGAAATCAAGTATTATTAGATATGATAGAGTTAATTTCACTATCTATTGTATCTTTCGAAAGGAGTGCTTAAAGAGGTCAAAGCTTCACAGTGTCTTTAGATCATTTTCCACTAAAATTGTATGAAATTCATCACCAAAATTCTTTTCAATCCTTCCTCTTTTTATTTTTTAAAGTTCTGCCATGATCTTGAGATTGGAAATGAGAACTAGAGTTAGAACAGTCACCAACAAAATTTGAAAGTTTACAACTGTTTGGAGAATAGTTGGAGTGTCTTAGATTTGTCTCCAGTCCCCGCGACTAGATTTTCGGCTAAAAGATAAAAACATAAAAATTAAGTAGGATTTTGCTATGAGTAAATACTTCCCTCGCTCTCTCCCCCTCTCAACTCTGTCTCCCTCTCTCCTTTTCATATACAGGCAGTCTCCCCAATGTACTCCCCAGATTCGGCCACCTTCTATTCTACTGTCTGCCAGCCTCTGCTCCCCAAAGCCATAGTCTTGCTTTATCTCCATGGTTGTCACTACCTATGCCGCAGCCAACCACACCATCAATATCCTTCTATTTGTCTACCACCTCGATTGATTTCATATCCAAGGGTTTTTCCCCCCTCCATTTTAGTAGGGTGGATCATGGTGCTCAATAAGAGAAAATCAATTGTTTCTTTTGGGTTTCTTTCCCTGATTTTGGGTTTTTCATTCTATTTGTTTTCCTTTCCATCGTTGTAAATCCCTTTTCTATGCTTATCTGTGCTTCAGTTCTTTTTTTTTGGGGGGGGGGGGTGGGGGGAAGGGTGTCATGCCTGGTCGTGCGCCATTGAAGATTAGAATCAAGCTTCCACAGAGAGATGGTACACAAGTGGCGAGAGGAGGAGTTGACCCGTTCCGGCTTAAACATCATATAGGTAGACGGCTTAAACATCGTTGTTGGTTTAAGAATTATAAATAAACAGCGTGGCTATGCCACGTCATAATCTTTAACTGATGTGTTAAGTAGGCCATGTGTAGCTTTCTTACTGGTAAGAGTTGCACTGTGGATAATCCGTTATTCCCTCCATGGGATTGCGGAAGTCTGTTTAAAGTTTGTTGCTGTTTGTTTAAAATAGAGAACTGTAGAGAGAGAGAGAAGGCATTTAGAAATCCTGAAATAGAATCTCTTCCTCCTTCTCTCATTTTTTATTGTTTCTTCTTCTTCCCTAATCTGTCGATCTTTCCTTATCAACGCTGCTGTATTACTGAAATTACGTAGTGACTCGTGAGATTCACTACAATTGGTATCTCAGAGCTAATTGCAATCCTGGAAAACTATGCCTCGATCATTGAAGACATCTCAAATTGAGACGAAATTGTTCAGTCCCGTCGAAGGTCTGGAGTGTAAACTTGAGATATACGATCTCCGTTTTGGTCTCTAGATGCGACTCTGGGAGACATACAGAAGAATTATACTGATTTGAAAATGGACCTACTGTCGACGGTGGCCCAACTCAATACCAAGTTGAAGCGATGCTAGTAGCTAAACCACATGGAGGACGAACAAGTTGAGGACCACAACCAGGACATCTTCAGTTGGGCAGCCCCACGCATAACATTTTGGGCAGCCCTTCAACACAACTGCAAATGACCACCACAGCTACTGCATCCATGAAAACCCCTCATTTGAGCGTCCCTCGTTTTAATGGGGAAAACCCAAGAGGTTGGGTTCATAAGTGCGAAAAGTATTTCAATTTCTATCCCATCCACAAGGATTTTAAGGTGGCTTATGCTTCGGTTCATTTCGATGAACAAGTGGAGTATTGGTATTCCACCTATATCAAACCCCTGGGGACGATCCGTTGAAAACAATTTGTAGAGGACCTTTATGCAAGGTTTTTGAACCTATCTAGGGACAGTGTCATAGCTGAGTTTAATCAGCTGAAGCAAGTTGCAACTGTAGGAAAGTACTATAATTACTTTGAAGAGCTGAGCTCAGGTAGTGGATGAATTTGATATCCTTGACGAAGGATATTTTGTCAAGAGTTTTGTGGGAGGCTTGAAACCAGAAATTCGGAGCAGGGATGAGCAGTTCGAAGTAACCACCCTATCTAAGGCCATTCATATTGCTCGAAAAGAAAAAATTGTCATAGACAATCTGTTTAGAGACCCAAAACCTTCCAACTCATCTTCTTTCCACACCTCACCTAGTCAACCCATAATTACTCCACCCTTTAACCCAAAATCACCAGCCTCTCTTGTCACTAATATACCCTTCCAAACCAAATAGCCTACTACTACCCCCAAATTTTCTCAAACCAGCCAATATCATATGGGAATTTTGCCCACACCTCACACTCCACCTTGGAAACCTAACTAACCCATTAAGCATTTGACCTTTGATGAACAACAATTGAAAATGGAGCAGGATTTATGCTTTTGGTGTGATGCCAAATTTACACCAGGGCATCAAAAGGTATGCCCTAAGAAAACCATTGCAATGTTGATGTCGGACCAGAAACCTGAGATTGAAAATTGGGACGAAGAAGTTGATGAGCTAGCTATGACAGAGGTTGAGAAAGAAGATATCACGAAGATAAGTGTCTAGGCCTTAGCTGGTAACACTACACATACCACCCTCAGGGTCAAGGGCTGGGTTGACAAAAAGCCCCCTTCTTAATTTTGGTAGATACAGGGTCTACTGACAACTTCATGGACCCTAAATCAGCTGCCAGATTAGGATGCCAACTATTGCTTATCATTCCTCTCTCGGTAGCCGTGGCTAATGGAGCAAAGATGCAAAGTAAAGCTGTTTGCCAAGGATTTCAGTGGTTAATCGGGGCTAAAAGTTCACCACAGGCATGAAGATCCTTCCCTTAGGTGGGTGTGACTGTGTCCTTGGGATGCAGTGGCTTAAGACCTTGGGAAATGTCAACTTCAACATTGATAAGCACACAAGGTCAAGAAGTTGAGCTCTCTGGCAATGAAGTGGTTAGTGCTACTGTTAAATTGATATCCTGCAAGGCTATGACTAAACTATTGCAAGGTAATGTGGGAAGCTTGTTTGGACAAATCTTCGCAGTTACAGCTGACCATGACCAATCCTCAGACCAGCTCAACACAGAAATACAAGCACTGCTAACTGAGTACACAGATGTATTTCAAGAACCTACCCAGCTACCACCACATAGGCAATTTGATCAGATTATCAATGATCTTCTAGCAACTGGAGTGATACAGCCCAGTACCTCTTCTTTTGCTTCACCAGTACTGTTAATCAAAAAGAAGGATGGTATATGGAGGCTATGTGTTGATTATCGGGAGTTGAATAAATCCACCATCAAGGACAGGTACCCTATTCTTATAATTGATTAATTACTAGATGAGTTGCATGATTCTAGAATTTACTCTGAGCTAGACCTAAGGAGTGGGTACCACCAAATCCGAGTGGTTGATGAAGATATTAACAAAACTGCTTTTAGAACTCATTCGGGCCACTATGAGTTTATTGTCATGCCCTTTGGCCTGACAAATGCACCGCACCAGTTACCTTTTAAAATCTTATGAACAATGTGTTCAAACCTTATCTCAGAAAATTTGTATTGGTATTCTTTGATGATATCCTGATGTACAGTCCTAATTTAGCTAGTCATGTGGTTCATTTGAAATTAGAATTGCAAGTGTTGAGAGATCATCAACTCTATGCCAAAATGAGTAAGTGCTCATTTGCCCAGAATCACATAGAGTATTTAGGGCACATTGTTTCATCACAAGGTGTAGCTGCAGATCAAACCAAAATATCAGCCATGCTACAGTGGCTTGTACCCAAGAATATTAAGGAGTTGAGGGGGCTCTTGGGCCTTACTGGCTACTATAGAAAATTTGTTGCAAACTATGGTACAATCTACTCACTAATTTACTCAAGAAAGATGCATTTGAGTGGACTCCTGCAGCTGATCAGTCATTCTCCTACCTCAAGCAAGTAATGTCAACTACTCCAGTTCTGGCTTTACCAAATTTTGCATTACCATTTAAGGTTGAGACTGATCCATGCAATACATGAGTTGGTGCAGTATTAATGCAAAATGGAAGGCCACTTGCTTATTACAGTAAGGCCCTAAGAATGCTGGGCAACCTACGAAAAGGAGTTGTTGGCTGTAGTGCAGGCCATACAGAAATGGAGTTCTTATTTAACTCACCAAGCATTTGTGTTGAGAACAGACCATTGCAGTCTTAAATACCTGCTTGATCAGAGGGTGACATCATAACTTCAGCAGTAGTTTCTTTCCAAATTGATGGGGTATGAGTTCCAAATACATTACAAGAAAAGGGTAGAGAATTGTGTAGCTGATGCCTTGTCAAGGCTGCCAGAACTACAGGGCAGTCCTATGTGCGCAGCTTTGTCAACAGTGGTGCCAATATGGATGCAAGAAATCCAAGCTAGTATGGAACATGATGAGGAAGCTCAACAGCATCTCAGGGAACTGGTGCTTGACCCAATGGCAACTAGCTACTACTCATGCCATAATGGAGTACTCAAATATAAAGGAAAGATTTACGTTGGTAACAGTAATCAATTAAGGGAGAAAATTGTGGTTGAGCTGCATGGAGGGAAGTCAGGTGGTCATTCAGGAGTAAAGGCTACCTTTCAAAGAGTTGCATTGCTATTTTACTGGCCCAAAATGTTACATCTAATTCAACAGTAGGTTAGTCAATGTGACACATGCCAGAGAAATAAAAGTGAGAGCCTGCATAAGCCTGGACTGTTGCAAGTACTACCAATTCCAGTTCAACAGTGGTCTCATATCACAATGGATTTTGTTGAAGGCTTACCCACCTCTGGAAGGAAGAGTGTCATCTTTGTTGTTGTAGACAGGTGAGCAAATATGCTCATTTTATCTCCCTGTCTCACCCTTATACTGCAGAAACTGTGGCACAGGTGTTCTTAGATCAAGTTGTTAAGTTACATGGAGTACCCGACTCTATTGTCAGCGACAGAGATAAGGTATTCCTTTATCATTTCTGGCAAAAGCTCTTCAAATTATTAGGCACTACACTGTCCATGAGCACTACTTATCACCCCGAGACGGATGGTCAGACCGAGCGACTGAATAGATGTCTTGAAAATTATTTGCGGTGCATGACAGGGGCAAGACCAAAATAATGATTGAAGTGGTTATCCTTAGCTGAATTGTGGTACAACACCAATTTCCATCAATCCCTTCAAGCCACACCCTTTGAAGCCCTATATGGTTACAAGCCCAAACCCTTAATGTGTCATTCCTTGGACCAATATGCAATTCCTTCCCTAGACCATTACTTCAAGAGCTACAGTTATTGCTCAAACATCTCAAGACTAATTTACAAGAGGCTCAGAACTGCATGAAACAATATGCTGATTCCTATCGAACTGAGCGGCAATTTGCTGTCGGGGTCAAGTATATCTGAGGCTACAACCTTATCGACAGACCTCCCTTGCACTCAGGAAAAATCTCAAGTTGGCTCCACGATTCAATGAACCTTACGAAGTTTTGGAACGCATTGGGACTGTGGCTTATCGATTGAAGCTTCCTCGCGATGCATCAATTCATCCAGTTTCCCACGTATCATTATTAAAGAAGTGACTTGGAGTTACCATCACTCCTTCCACTACGTTACCAGCTGTAACTGCGGAAGGAAAAATTTTATTGGATCCCATTACTGTGATGGGAAACCGTTTGATTCAGTGAAAGAACCTACCAGTGAACTAGGTTTTAGTTAAATGGTCAAACTTGGAAGATGGCGAAGAGACTTAGGATGACTGGGATGCACTTAAGGAACGCTTCCCTAATTTCAATCCTTGGGGACAAGGATCTACTCAAGGTGAAGGGAATGTCATGCCTGGTCGTGCGCAATTGAAGATTAGAATCGAGCTTCCACAGAGAGATGGTACACAAGTGGCGGGAGGAGGAGTTGACCCGTAACGGCTTAAACATCAAATAGGTAGACGATTTAAACGTCCTCGTTGGTTTAAGTATTTCAAATAAACAGCGTGGCTATGCCACGTCATAATCTTTAGCTGACGTGTTAAGTAGGCCAGGTGTAGATTTCTTATTGGTAAGAGTTACACCGTGGATAATTCGCTATTCTCTCCCTGGGATTGCAAAAGTTTGTTTAAATTCTGTTACTGTTTGTTTAAAATAGAGAACTGTAGAGAGAGAGAGAGAGAGAGAGAGAGAGAGAAGGCATTCAGAAATCATGAAATAGAATCTCTTCCTCCTTCTCTCGTCTTCTATTGTTTCTTCTTCTTCCCTAAGCTATCGATCTTTCCTTATCAAATGCTGTTGTATTACTAAAATTACGTAGTGACTCGTGAGATTCAATACAGAGGGGTGGGAGGTGAGGAGTTGGGGGTGGGGGTGCAGTGTACAGGATGGATGATCTTGGTGAAGTAGTAGACTAGTAGCTCTAGGGATTCTTTTCTTTTCTTTGTTTCTTTTTTTCGTTGCACTTTTTTCTGCGGATACCAAATTGTTATCTTGTTGCATTCTCGGCATCGTCGTTCTTGTCTGTGGGCTCCCAATTGTTCTAGGGTTTCATTACCTTAGGACTGTGGCAGTAAAGTTCTATTGTAGAAGATTGGTTTTATGGATGTGGTACGTAGCTGTGGAATTTTATGACATTGTTTCAGAATCTACCCGGACGTTGCACTGGCAGAATACACAGTGGATTTGCTGTTGGTGAAGGTGGCAAAGTGGACCCCTCATGCCTCTGTCTCTCTCTTCCAAAGTGGTCTTGGGAAAATAGCTTGGAGTAGTCTCTTTTGGATTACATGGGTAGACGTGTAATGTTGCTTTTTTGACTTTTTAGAGGAGAGGGTTTAGACTAGTGTTTTGTTTCTACTTCTAGCGCCGTTTTCTTAAAAAGAAAATTAGCTGTTTAAATACATCAAAAGGTGAGTTTATTGATGTTTATTTGTATTGTTTGTAGTCTCTTTTATAGCTTTTGTTAGTTACTCAAAACATCAAAAACCAAAAGAAGCCTGATCTTTCCCTTGTTCGATAGCCAACTATTCCGGTTTGATGCTAATAATGCTTTGGAGAACTGATCAAGCTGAGCTTTAGTAGAATTAAGAGTTAGGTTCAAGACTAGTATTATTATATTTTTTTTATTTGGTTGTAATGGATACTTTATGTTTTATAGTCTTCTTGGAAAATAGTTTAGCTTTCTTGTAATTAAGACAAACTATCGTTTGGAACTCCAGAAAAGTAGCTCATCTACTCTTATAAGTTAGCTCGCATATCAATATAATTCTCCTAATTAACTTACAAAAAAAAATATCGAATCTGACACGTGCTAGGTATGTTGGCGGGAGTTTTTGAAGGCTTGCAATGGCACAAACTTTAGGTATGCAACTGACACAAACCTTATGTTTATGAGGTGGGTTATTAACTCTGGCGCACTTAAGTTTTTACTTGATTACACTCGTTCAACTGCATGGGCAATTAGGGTGGTTCGTTGCAAAAAGACTACGAGCCTCTGGCTCTGAGAGGGAAAAAAACAAAAGGAAAAAAAAACTCAGAGAGAAAACCCAACAGTCTCTCTCCTCCATTTTCCGCCACCACCACAAGTTTCCTCCGGTGAGTGGTGGTGTGGTAGGTAGGGTGTGTTTTCTGGTTCCAATTTTATGTTATGTTTTCGTTTGGTGGCGAATCTTGTGATTGGATCTCGTGATTATGGGTTGTTGCGTGATGCTAAATCTGGCCTATATCACCGGATCTAACACCTGAGAGGTGGGTGGTTGCTCGACGGGCTCTGGAAGGTGGTATGAGAAGGTCAGTTGGGATGGTCAACCTAGGTCACCATTAACAACTTTGCAAGGTTTAATTCCGCTAGCAAGAGAAAAGGTTGACCCTGATTCCCTGGCATCTTTGACTTCCCATCACTTCTCGTCAAATCCTCTCCTCTATCTCGCTAATTGTGGAAAATTTTGTCAAGTAATAAAGTTACTAATACGAGAGATATGGAGAGCTTAGAAGCAAATGACTTTTTCGATCTATTTGGTGTTCATCTATGTGTGTCCTACATTAGAATTCCTCCACTTGATCCCCATCGAATCACGATTGCTTCATTATCATGTTGACACTGATTTGCATATTCTCTTTGTACAATTTATTTTATTCCAAATCAAGGTTGTCAACTTAGGGTCTGTTTGACAAAGTTGTGATTTTTATCTTTTTAGATTTCTAAAAGATAAGAACCAAAACTAGTTGTTGTTGTTTTTTTTTTTCATGAGAAAAAATATAAGGATGTTTCGTAAAAGCAGTTTTTGTTTTTTAGTTTTCTTTCTACATTCTTTTTTTTTTTCATTTTTCCATAAATATTATCTTCAGCCAAGCACCACCGCCAGTCACCACCACTACCAAAATTGCATCACCACCAAAATTACACCACCATCACCACCACCCCCCTTTATCAAATCACTCCCCCACTGTCAACAATTACTCTATTTAAATCCAGTCAAACTTCTCGATCCTGGATGGAACTGGACTTCTCGATCGTGGACCAAGTGGTGTGGTCGTTCGTCATCGCCTTGGAGTCGGTGGCGTTGGTCTCGATGCCCTACTTCTTCGTTTTCTGCGACTGTAGTATCTGATCTTAGTGGCAACAGTGGTGCGACAGTAGTGACAGTAGACTGTGATGGTGGGTAGAGTAGATCTGTGACGGTGGGTTGCAATGGTCGGCAGATCTATGGGTGCGGTGGCGATGCGTAGTGGAGTTTGGTGGAGCAGATCTGCGATGGTGAGCTAGATTTGTCAGTGCGGTGGCAATGGCGACAACGGGGCAGGGATGTGAGTGGCGACAATAGTGGGGTGGCGATGTTGGTCTTGATGTCAAGGTTGTTGACAGCGGTCCGCGACGGCAGTATAGTGGCGACGGGTGGTGACAGCTTATGTGGTGGTGGTTGGGGATTGCGGGTAGTTGGTTGGAGTGGTGAAATGAAGAAAAAAAAAGTGGGTTCCAAATTGCTTCCAGCTTGAAGATTGGATCATAAAAAAAAGAAACTAAAACTGAAAACTCCAAAATAGAGTTTTCAAAAATAACCCTATTTTAAACTGATTTATAAAACTAAAGAGGAAAAAAAACTGTGTACCAAACATCGATATTCTTTTCAGTTTTTAAAACTAAAAAAAAAATGGTTTCAAACAGTACCTTAAATATAAGTGGGTTTGCACCTGGAAAGACAACGTATATTAGCATCTTAATGTATATGCATTGACGATGGCAGCCGACGGTGCGCCACGGGACACAGACGGGTTGCGGTAATGGCGGAATCCAGGGAGGTGATAACACAAGAACTCAGTTGACTGGCATATGACTTGAACCCGCGTATGTCAATTGGCCAATTGTGTAGCGGACCCAATGAGTTGTGTAGATGACTATAGGCAACAAGACAATTTTGTCCTTTAAAGTGGGCTTATCATGTGGCCACTTAACGAGTCTTTTGCGAATGGAAGGACCAGATGAAAGAGCAACCCAAAAACGGACCGAATGTATAATTCAACTTAAGGGTTGACTCGTTTCAAATGAACCCAAACGGACTTCGCCAGGGCGACCCATTGTTCCCATTCCTCTTACTTATGTGTGCGGAGGCTCTATCTGCAGCTTTATGCGAGGGCGTGTCGTCGAAAATCTAAGCGGCATTGCGATATCTAGAAAGTCTCTCCCCATTATGCATCTCTTTTTTGCAGATGATTGCTTGCTCTTTTTTCACCTCACCTCTGATTCTATCCGCTACCTACAGCATTCCTTAGCAAGTTATTGCCATCAGTCAGGCCAAATAATTAATTATGGCAAATCCAACCTTAATGTGAGCATGAATAGTACTTGGAGGTTAGCCAAGTTTGTAAGGCGTATGCTCAAAGTCCCGTTGAGTTCAGGATCAGGTAAATATCTGGGGATCCACTTAGACTGGACGGATCACAAGAAAGACATCTTGGCGGGGTTAATGGACCGAATCAGGCAAAAATGCCAAGGGTGGACAGGTTTATTCCTTAGTCGTGCAGGCCGCTTAACGTTGATTAAAGTTGTAATCTGGCCTATGCTTAGTCATTATATGTCGGTCATCAGATTACCGAGACACTTTTGCCAAGAAGTCCACTCCACACTTGCTAATTTCTTCTGGTTTGGCACAACCTCAGGAGGGCACCTATACTGGATTAGTTGGAAACACTTTTGTCAACCCCACTGTCAGGGCGGATTAGGCCTGCGTAACATTCAGTGGATAAACCAAGCACTTCTTGCTAAAGTAGGTGCGCGCATGCTTTGGAACCCACAAAGCTTACTCAGCCAAGTGCTCTTAGGCAAATATTGTCAATGAGCAAATTTTCTAGATTCCAAAGTTGATCTGCAAAGCTCGTATAGCTGGAAAGGGTTGCTTTTCGGACGGGATCTTCTCCTTTAAGGATTATGGTGTCAGTCTGCCATGTCTTCTTCTTTTTGTTTTTGGGAGGTCAATTGGGTACCCGGATATTCAACGCAATTGCTTCAGCTGTTACATTATGCTCAGACACTCCTATGGACAGTAGCAGATGTAATGGACCCTCAAAATGGGTGGATACACAATAAACTTGTGGCACATCTTCCTGAGCCGGTAGTTCAGGCCATTCGAAGCTTATATTTGTCGCCATACGGGTATTCAGAACAATGGTATTGGGCACCTTTGGCTCATGGTGAATTTACCGTTGGCTCAGCTTACTAGCTCTTGGCAGCAGAAGGCCACAGGACTATCACCTTTCCTACCGTACTGTATGGTGGCGTCTGTGGAAACTTAGGCTCCCTCACAAGCTTCTCTCGTTTTTATGGCTATGTTTGTGGGACCGACTTCCGATGTGGGTTGAGTTACGACACAGGAATATCAAGACTACCATCGAATGTCCATTATGTTTGCGTTCTGAGGAGTTCGCCTCGAATCTATTTCTCTATTGTGAGGTGGTGAGGCCAGTATGGTTTGGCGGATACCTCGGTCTTCGCTTGAACAATCAAGACGTATCCTTCTCGGAGCGGCTGGTTCGATGGCTTTCTACACCTTTCAATGCTCGTACCCATCCTGTGCAGGCCTTAGGCCTTTGAGATCCTGGCTTGGACTCTTTGGGCCATCTGGCCAGCACGCAATCAATTGATGTTCCAAGCATGCAAATTTATTCAGAGCAATGTAATTGCTCATACTAACCGCATGACGCAGTCCAATTTTGCGGCCTGGTTCGTGTGTTCACAGACTCGGAGGCAGCAAAGCAAGGGGGCAGGGTCAACTGTACAAATAGGGCAATTGCATCTGGGGTCACGCAACCCTATTATTCTCTCATCTCGCGGGTCTCCTGATGTGGCAACGGCTATCTGTTTATACTTTAGTATGGTTTGGGTACCTGAGAGATTAAGTCTCAATATTGGTCTGGAAGCAGTTGACGCGAGTGATCCTTACGTAGGATCTTTTGCACGAGCACTTATTGTACTGATAGATCCGTGGCCTCTGTGCTTACTCTCGCTTATACTGTTTATTGGGCTTTGACTAACAATTTCCTTATTCTTAAGTTATTTACTAATGATGCTTTTTTGTTTCAACAGTTGTCAGGGAAGGATGATCTGATCACAACAAGTTCCCCAGCCCTTTTTGATTTGTATTATAGGTTGGATGACACTCAGTTCTGCTCCTTGAGTGTGGCGGGTCAACACGATCTAGCTGAAACTTGAAGATTAGCTCGTGTTGCCGGAAGATGGTGTCTCCCAGTGTCCATGAACTGGTGGGCTCCAGGTGGCCAGGCTATTTTGCAACCTCGTGCAGAAGTCACAGTGCATCGACTGCCATAGGGCAGGTTGGGCATTTGGGTCTTCGTAAATATCTCATGTGCTTGTTGGGTTGTGTATCTGTGTCTTCTATTTTGCAACCTCGTGCGGAAGTCACAGTGCATCGACTGCCATAGGGCAGGTTGGGCATTTGGGTCTTCGTAAATATCTCACGTGCTTGTTGGGTTGTGTATCTGTGTCTTCTCTTTATATCACTAGGATGTGTAAAACGTTTGTACTTGAATGTTAGCTTATACAGCAGGAAGGTTTCTTACCTGATTTCAAAAAAAAGACTTAAGGGTTGACTATTCCACGGCATGCAAAGGTGAAGGCGTCAATGTGGTTTTCTTTAGGTAGCTACATCTGCAGTTGTTTTGGGTGCAAGTGTTCCAGAGAGAATGACAAAACCCTATTTTACTGGAACCCTTAACTTCATAGTTGATAATTGAAATGGCTTTAAGCGTCACAATTTCACAACTGGTGGTCGGGATAACAAAGTCTCGCACCATATCCCAGCAAAAAAAGCAAATTCCTCATCTAGTTTAGTTACAGTCCAGCAATCCAAAATTAACTATCGGCCACAAGTCATCTGTGCTCCGACAAACTCAAGTCTGATGTTTTCAGTACTTAAGAGGTGGCTTCTGGGTTGGCAGCAGTCCAAACCGTTTCTTCAGAAGAACTCTCTGCCTCGAGTACTTGTCATCGGGGGAAAAGCGAGCTACACATTAGAGGAAACACTGAAAAGTATTCAGAGGCAGCAAATAGATCTGACACTACGTATTATCTCAGTAACCAGCTCGTATAATCTAATTGCAAGTTTACAGAACATCCGTTCTGAGTCCTAAACAAGTAAAAATGCACCGTGACACGATTAACCACAAAATCAACATAGCAGCTAATTCAGAAGGGTGATAAGAGCACTTTTCCTCATCTCTCATTCCCCTTGCATACCCAAGTATATATGCACAATAAGAACGCAGTAGTGTATTCTGAAAAACAATACCTGGATGAGCAGATTGTACGGCCAAACCAAGTGGTGATTCTTTCTGCATGCAAGTACAGAAGTCAAGGCCAGGGCCCAATGGGTGCAATACATGGACAAAAAAATGTAAGCCTAGTGAACCATAAGAGGAGATATCTATGCCAATCATTTAATTTTTGTTAATGATATGCAAACTGTTACTTAATAAACATCTTCAAGTCAACTTTTCAAAACTCATTTACCATCAAAGTGTAATCTCACCAATTTTTTAATGAGTTTGAACCGTAATCTGGCATAATTGTCCAAACTTGCTTTGCTTGTATTTAATATGGTGAGAGACTTATCAGTGAGTATAATGTGGAGGGCCACGAGAGGTGCTAGCTAATCTTGCTCCCAAAGAGACAATTTGTCCTGCAACGCTATATTCTGGAACCTTTTGGCTAGGGGTCCCAGCTGCCGTCAGTATCCTTGATTCACAAGGATCAATGAAACTGCGGGTCTTTGATGAGGTGTCTTGGTGCTACACTTGCTTACTACCTTCCTTATATCCTACTTTTTTTTATTAAGGAGAGGATATTTATCACAGCATATCACTTCTTTTCTTTTAATTTGGCATGTGACAGCATATCAGTTCTTCTGCCCCTTCGTTATTTCTATTTTAATTGATAGGTTTGGCAGACTTGTCTACTATTAGGAGGCCACAAAATACAAACTATCCATTTTATTGGCTCTCTCTTGCAAGTCGGAGTGCCATACATGTATAAATAAGTTCTGAAAGCCCTCAACTGCTCTTACTCTCCAAATGATTTTGGAAGTAAAATAAATTAGCAAAACACCACTCAAGCAAAAGACCATGAAATCTGTGAACAGCATTAATTGCATAATTCAAATCCATATCCCATTGCAATTAAGAGCTGTTGACATCTCTAGTGCATGACAGGAAACCTCCAATTGAGGTACATATTATTGTATGACGACTACTATTCTAAGCCTTACCAGTTGCTACAACCACCTTCAGCTACTTTTGCTTGCACTGTCCTGATAGCAAGAATTTGTTCAATCCATAGAACACTAGACCACGGGATTTATAAAACTTTTAACGTAGATTGACCAAGTAAAGCTTTGGACACTTAACTGATTCCCCCATATAGTCAACGAACATCAATCTTACAAAGTTTGAAGAATTATACTTTCAACATGACTTGTGACTTTTTAAAGCAAAATAATAGAGTGAACGAAATCAAAAAGTGAGCTGCACTTAAAAGTTTCATATGAAGTCTCAACTACCAGTGTTTTAGTACTTTCTCCATCTTTTAGCTGGCGAGCTTTAACTATAGACATTATCTAGTTATATGCTTTTAGTTTAATAGCGAGCGATGACATTAGGATGCATCAACTCTTGTTTTCCATATGCTACGCTACTTATTAGAAGTTGAACAGCTTAACAAACTCCAGAGACAAAATACAAGCAGGAAACAACTAAGCACTAGTAACTGGTATGCGGAACAAAATCAAAATTCATCCAAGATACTCAACAAGTGATACACAATTAACTTATCCAAACAAGAATGAATGTAATAAGACAAACCTTCGTGGTGTAAACCTTGTCACCGTTTTCATTTATGTAAAACTGGAGATACATTTTAGCTTAGCTGACCTGCAGAAACCCCAAATATAATGCATCAGATGTATATTCAGGAGTTGTAGTTAACTTGTACACATGCACGCGCGCGCACATAATACACAGGTTCCCATTAAAAAATGTCAAAGAAACCGTACTTCCATTTCTCCTATCCTGATTTAAGGCTATGTTTGAATCTAAAAAATTTTGGAAAAAAGACAGGAAAATGACAACGAAAATGAAATTTCTAATTTGAATATTTGAAAAGAATCACACAAGGAAAGATTACAGAGAAATATTAAGACAAAAATTGTAGTACAAAATGGGAAATCAATTTTCCACCAAAAAACGAGGGGAAAAGTTGGAAACTTGTTGGAGAAAAGAAGTCAACTGGAACCCATCACACACACAGTAAACGCACATACACAAACACACCAGATGAGCACACGCGCACACACGTGTGCGCGCTAGACGCACAAACATTTCTCTTCTTCTTTCTCGATGATCTGTTTCTTAGATCGTCTTCTCCAACGTTCTCCAATCCTTCTCAGATCTACCTCATCACCTCCGACTACAGTCGTTAATCTCAGATTGTTAGCCGCTTAATCGTAGGCAAGAGCCTTACTTCTTCAGCTTAAGAGCTATACGTGATGATGGGTCATCATGTGAAGAGACTAAATCCGAGATTAATAAGGTAGTCTATCTTATCCCCTTGTTTTCTTGTTGGCTTGAGTTGTTTCTACTATTATGTGTATAATATGTTGTGAATATAAACATGAATTCTGGATTCTGTTTCTATGTCATAATCACTCATCTTCGAGTTCTTTTTCTTTTCAATTTTTATGCAATGGATTTGACATAGGAATTGGTATAGATTTTTGAATAGTTAGGACTAATGCAACTTGAAATTACTTACGTTGGGTGAGGGTGATTGGGTAGGTTTGGGAAGACACATAAGGTAACATTCCTTTGGAAGAGGAATATCAAAATCCACAACCGTTTTGCAAGAATGCGATAACATTCTTCTGTAAAGGGGTTTGAGATTACTTAGAAGTTTGTGAGGATGCAACATGTATGTTGAGATTGTTCTTCATAAGCCTGTTTATAATGAAGCCTTTGCACTCAAAAGGTGCGCTTTAATTGGGTTTCATGTGTGTGTGTGTGTTCAATTATTGGTTCATTCATAGGACAACATGACTTCTAGCCTTCCTAAAGTACGTAAAAGTGTAGATCCTGTGATGCAAGAGGTAGCAATTTGGTTATTTCACCTTTTTTCTTTTTCTAGTGGGCATGTTGTTTCACTGGATATATGCTGTTGGTAAGCAGATATTTTCTGCGCTCTGTATTCTCATGCACATCCTTCTGAGGTGCTCGTATAAAGAGCTGGAAGTATCTATTCCTTTCAACTGGAGAAGGGAGATCACTATGGAAGCACAGGAATGGCGATCCAATCACTTCATCTGCTTAAGTCGATCAACACTTGTATTGGATTGGTGTAAGATTTTGTCAGGCTGGACATTAAAGGAGACATATTCTCTTCCGTGAGATACTCGGTTATAAAGGACTTTTGCCGGTTACAGGCACTCAATTTTTATTAAGGTCCATACTCCAGTTGAGACATAACAGCAGATAAAGCTAGATTTTTTGGCTTTCATGCTAAACCGATTTCTTTGAAACAGGTGCCAAAAAAGATACCCCTGGGTGACATGAGTAGTAGGACTATCAGCGCACCATGATTGCCCCCAACTTATCATGGAGATTTGCTCTTGGTGAATGAGAATTTTAGCAGCATAGCAGATCCTCGGCTTTTGCTCAGCGCTTTGCCATCTCTATACAAGGCATCGGATGTTAAAGACAATGACTTCCTTAAGAGCCATGTCACACAAGCACACCAGCTATGTTTCAATAGAAATCATGGCATTGCTGATTAATCAAGCTCTCACAGATGATGTAAGTGTTGCTCGCACATTTCTAAGCTTGCCCGGTGGAGCGTCGCAATCAATGATTGTCCATAAAATACAAATAAAAATTATTCCATGCCCCTTACCCTTGCTAATGACAGGGATTTCAGTTATATCTATTGTGCAATTTGACATGGATTGGCGGGGTATCATTTCTTCTTTTTACATGTGGTTATTGTGTTTCATATTGCCGTGCAAATAGTAATAAATACTGTATTTTGTTTTAGGATCTTTTAAACTGACTCCAGGTTTCAATTACCATATTGTGTTTCTCACCAGATCAAGTGTTTTTATTTTCTTCTTTCAGTAGTCCCATAAGCCCCATCTCCAGGTTGCAATTTTGATGTTGTGCTTTTAACTAAGTAGCACGGATGGGGACACCGCGTCCGACACCGACTGGGACACGGACACCGCAATTTCCAAAAAAACAGATTTTGGACACCACAGGACACCGCTGAAATTATATATATATATATATATATATATATATATATATATATATATAGTCATTAAATATCAAATACATTCTACATCTAAAATAGTAAACAATAATCAAAAACCACAAAACAAGCAACTCAAATAAAAGTCATATTTAAGATTTAAATGCAATATAGTACAAAAAAAAATGGTACATAACATAACAAAGTACTTCACTACTCAACTCTTACTAAGTCATGCAAACAGGTAACAGAAACAAGGAAAGTGCCCCCTTCTTCACCGCCCAAACAGAAACAGAAACAGGGAACTCTTGCAAAGTCATAAGAAATTACTTAACTACCTAACTCTTACAAAGTCACACGACTATTATCTCTTTCCTTCGAGCAAGGGCCCAATCTACATCAATTGTGTCATCTTCGAATGTAGCGAAACGAGAGAGATGAGAGAGAAAGAAAGAGACCTCGGTAAAGAAGGAAAAAGGAAATAGATGAGAGAGAAAGACGAAGGTACCTGTTGCTGGAATCCGGAGACGGCGGCGATATACTAAGTCGAGATCCTCCGGCAACCAGTTTGGGTGGGTCGTCCGCCTTGTTCTCTTCCCTTGACGCCGTAAGCAGAAGACTCAGAAGACAAAGGTAACGGGTCGATCTAATTAGGGTTCCTTAAAGTTTATTTCTAAAAGAGCTCCAAAATTGTCAAAAATCCCAAAATAAGTTTAAAATTTTATACTTTGGCCCCATACGTTTTGACATTTCTTCGTGAGTTGTCATGAAGTGTCAAAGACGAATGTTTACGAATCGTTGAATGTGTAAGATTTTTAGAATGTTTATTAATTCTCTACACATGCATCTTATACATAAGAGTTAATTCTAGAGACTTCGAAAGACTTGTAAATATCTAGATAATATTGTATATAGTTCTATAAACAGAATGTAGACTGTAAGATAAAATGTATTTCTACCGTCTGTTGAGGAGGTGAAGTAGTATAAATAGTTAAGACCTCACTTGGCCAATAGAGTGATTCAAGCGTTGTAGCATTCTCCAAGTAATATAGTGAATATCATTCTCTTAAACTCACATTTTCCTTTATTCATTTGCTTTTAACATCGTCCAGCCTGAGGGATAGGTTGACTTACCGTGTAAGTAGAGCTTGATTTAGCTAGTCCGCGTGATCGACTTTGAGAAGCCTTTAGTGCCGTGACAATTAGTATTCCGAAATGTAAAAAAAATTCAGACACAGCTGAGAGGTGTCTGATACGTGTCCAGAGGTGTAGGAGTGGCGGTAGGTATCGACCACTGTACCTTGCCCATATGAGTTGTCGGTGCTTCATAGGCTTTTAACCAAATTAAGTGCTATAATTTCTTTGTTGAGTAGAATTCCCCTAAACCCCATCTTTGTGTTTATGGGGACACTTAATCTATAACCATGGCTCGAGAATTTTTTACAAAACTTGGCTATCTGAGCTTCCACAGTACCGACAATAAGCATAACATAAAGTTGCATCATTTAAAGAGTAAGGCACAAAAAAAAGTTTGCCCCATTTCTTCATCCATCTTTGGCTAAACCAAACACAGGAAAGTGTTTTTCTAAGAAATTTATCTTCTTTCCTTAATAGATTCCTTGATGAGGATTTCAAAATTTTCGTCATTTCCTTTCTTTTCCAAATTATGTTCCCTTTCCACAAGGTTTCCAAGATCCAAACTTTTAGCGAGTTTTGGGTATTCACGTAGCTACTAAGTCATGGTTTAGGACTAACGAAAGAAGGTAGGGCTAATTCCTCCAAGCCTGGAGCGTAGTACCATACCTGAACCTACCTCTCGCTTGTCTGAATCTTTTTATCGAAGGATCAAACAAAGGTGGATTTGGCATGATCATTTGGAGGACCGGGATTTAGGTCTAATTACAATGAAAAAACTTCACTTACAGAACATAAAGCTTTAAAAAAAAAACCCTACGACGTAGTATTGCTAATTTATAGAAGACATATATATATATATATATATGGACAATGGCTCAATTGAGTGATATTAAAGTAGAATAGAAAAATCAGACACTCACCTCGACGGTAGCCGGAAGGCGACTGTGGTGGCGAACTGACGGGATGTCTGTCTCTATTTGAGGGAGGCGAGGCTGCTGCTGTGAATGTGCCCTAATCTTGTCAATGACATATAAACAGATTAATTGCAAAAACCACCCTGAATTATGGCATAATTAAAGAAAAATTCGTTTTATGATTTTCTTTTTTGGATAATGCTTATAAAAGTCTTTAAATGATCGATGGCACGGACTTGTGCCTTGAGTAAGAGGAATGTACCGACTCAGATTTTGAGAAAAGATTGCTTTAGGAGTTAACATATTGCGACGTCTTTCTTTTGGTTTACTTCACAAGGTTGAGATAAGAAGAATGAGTAGCTTTTTTGTTATAAAAGTCTCTCTTGTTGAATGATAAGAATAATTAGTAAGATTTTTTTATATAAAAGGGTTTCTTGTTTAATGACATGAGTCAAATTGTCAATATTTTGTTTTTCAGTGCTTAATATATTGACAATTAAGGTAGAAGAAACTGGAATTTCACAAAGGCAGGCATGTATAGATAAGTTGCATGCATGCCATTATACAATGTCCGGTTAGATCATTAGTCATTTTGTTAGAAGATTACTCTAGTCGATCTCACATTCAACTATACTTGACATTTTAAATAACAAAATTTCTCACTTTTACAGAAAGACTAAGGTTTATCACTTTATACAAGAGAAATAAAGAGAAAAACATAATCACCACATAAGCATTGCTTTAAAAAAATTTAAAAAGTATAAGGCCAGAGAAAGGCGTTGTAGTTGCACAAACAAGATTTTGTCAAAACCGAGACATCATTCTAGGTTACGTATATGACACAATTCGTACATTTGAACAAATATTGAGCAAAGCTCCTACAATCACCGTTGGCTCAAATTAAACTAAAGCACCACCGTTAGCTCAAAATTCTTTACTTGTTACAATAGCATTTTCTTTTTACCCCCTTTAGCTTTATACCCTTGAGGGATACTTTTAGTCAAAATTGGATTGGTATATCTCTCAGTATCAAACAAGGTTGACATTTTCATTTCGAAAAGAAAAAAAAAACACGCTTCCAACCCATGTCTCTACAACTCCCCTCCGATACTATTGGCATTTTTTTTTGCTTGAGGTAGGTGAGATAGGGCATCCACTTAGAGCCTCAACCTTTGACAAATGAGTTTCCATCTCATTTGGTGTTTGTGGAATGAGAACAAATCTACGGATGATTTGTTTGCTACCCGGGGTAACATTTCGGCTCTCTCACAATTGTTCGCGTTCACATACTATATCGAGAATTCTATAGATAAGGTTGTTGATTTCTCTATAAAAGAAGAAGCAAGAAACAACTCCTAGATTCAACACACCATTTATCAAAGTAATACTCTCTCTTGAACTACCATCGAAGCCTAATGTCTTGGTTCGTGAAATCATATAAACAACGCTAGTAGCTACTCTTGTGATTGGGAAGGGGTAACACTATCCGGGGCAAGCATCTGGGAGTTCATAACACAAGCTTCGAGTAATTCGTGTATTCGAATTTGTTGAGTAATTTTCTTATGAAACTAAAGTTGGTCTTAGGACTTATTATGCTTGTTCTTCACTTTGAATGATGATTTTATACATTACTTACACTTATACAATGATTTCAAACATCATGTTTGAAACTTTTGGCAAAATAGGTCTTGTTACATTGGATCGCACATTGCACTCTCAAGCCAGAGAACTCTTATTTTCAGCTTTCTTATGATCTTAGGAAGGTCTTCCTAAAGTTTCAAGTCTTTTAGATCCATATTTGAAGAGAAACGCCAAATCATATTCCAATGGAAAAAGCTTATTTTTCATAAAATTAAAGCTTGGATTTAATCGATACATCCCTTTTATGAATGACATTATTAACAGTCTGACTCCATATAGCATGAGCTTTCTAATGATAGCTTATTTGCATCATTTTGGTGGCTAAAGTAAGAGATATATTACTTTCAATAGGCTCCAAAGTAAGAGTCAATATACAATAAGGTCAAAGCTCTAGAGACTTAACTTTGAAGAGACAATGAATAGTGTCATTTCTATCCGGGAGGCAAATCACAAAGCTAGTAGTTCCGTCTTCTGGAAACGAACGTGTCAGGAATCGAGTTGCTCAAAAGATAAGTTGGCACATAGGTAATGGGGAAAACATATCTTTCTGGCACCACAGATAGCACCCAGGGGGAAAGGGGTGTCTACGGAACATTCTCATTGGATCCATTAACAATCTTCTGCAAACCACTCGAGTCAGAGATCTTATACGACATACAAGACTGGGATTGTCAAAAGCTATACGCTGTTTTGGCCCATGAGCTTGTTGCTCAAATTTAGGCCATCCCCCTCCCCTATGTCACAACCAAGTTGATACTTTAGTTTGGCCACTAGACAAAGGTGAATGTACTGTGGAATCTTCATACAATAGTCTTACTCACAAGACCAAACAAGCTCATGAAAATTTGTGGAAAGTGTCATGTCCTCCGAGGCTTCAAAGCTTTCTCTGGAAGTGTAGCCATCAGGCTCTCCCGGTCTGAGATAACTTTCACTGGCTAGAACATAGGACATGCCTTCATGGGTGCGGCAATCGTGAGATCATGGAATACAGCCTTTGTCAATGCAATGTCGTAAAAGATATATGGTTTACAATACAACCACACACCCACAGCTCGCGTCATTCAAACCTTTCCTTTCCATCTTGGTGTAAGGAAAAGGCAAAGCACTCTAAATCTAAGAATTATCACAGCATACCCTGGAATACCCTATATATTCCTGTGTCTACTATTTGGAAACATAAAAATCAGCTTGCACATTTCAGTCAAACATTTTCCCTACTAAAAACATAATAAAAAAAGCCATGTCTCAAGCTCGAACTACCTATTTTTTTATTAACCATGGAAGAAAACTGAAGGTCGGTCTCTCATGTGGAATGGAAACCACCCTCGCAAAATTGGGTTAAACTCAATACAGATGTAGCCTTTTAAAAAATTCAAGTTATGCAGGAACTGGAGCTGTGATCTGTGACCATATGGATAAATGGCTGACGAGTTGCTCTCAAACAATACCTGTATCAGATAGCCATGCCGCTAAATGGTGGGTTCTGCACGATGGCCTCCATCTTTTGTGGGAAGAAAGCCACCGGAATATTATGCTGGAAGTGGAAAACAATAGGTTGCCCACATGCTTTTACATCTTATAACCCATTGACCCCCCTCCTCCGTCATATTGAGACTTTGGTGTTGGATTTCAGGGAAATCCTTAAGCGATCTTAGGAGGTGCAAGTTTCTCATTTTATCTAGGGAAACCAACTTTTGTGCAGATTCAATGGCTAAGCAGATGGGAAATCTGCAATATGGATACCACTGATGTAATCATGAGCCGATTCTTTTGTCTACCCTCCAGTATCTTGATATACGTGGAAGAGTCACCCCACGATGTGTGACTCAAAATCTAGTCGCTTGAATAATATTTCTCCTGGTTTTAAAAAAAATGGTGGATAACAGCTCAAACAAAGCAGTAGAAATTACTCTTTCCATATTCATGTCATGGTGTGCATGATATTACATAAATACCATATGAAGACTTCCACTGAGATTTTTTTTTTCTTATTGTGAGAAAGTTTCTAAATTTTTTTTTGTTGAGCTGCCCAATTGGCTTATATTTTGGTTTCATACACAAATGTACTTCAGTAGATAAACAATAAGGCTTTGATGTTCCTTCTTTCTAGAAAAAAATTATGTAGTTTTTCATTCACATTGTTTTTGATATTTTCGATCCAGGACACTAATGATCAATATATATTGCAGAATTTAGAAATTACAATGTCATATTTCAAAATAAGGGATATATTAAATCTCAATTATGATTTATGATTTAGGTGCATGTTAGTGTGTCATGTTTAATCTGCCACCTGAACTCACTGGACCCTAGCCACTAGCCAACACCACAACCAACCACCAATAATGATGAACCACGACGAATCTTTGTCGTCTTCGTAATGACTAATGGCCAACACCACAAGTAATACCAACAATAACGAACCGCGATGTAAAATTCAAAAGTATAGTGCTACACCTTTAACCGGTTTTCATCTTTAATATATGGTTTATGGTGATGGATTTTAGATGTTCAAGTTTGATGGTTGACTTAATGGCGATTGTGGTAGACTCGTGTTTATGGGTAATGGCAATTGAAGTTTTGTAGTGAAGGTGGTGTTTGTGTTTGGTGATGAGGGGATGGGGGTTTCAGTATGGTGATGGGGGTGGGGGATGTGGTGGTACGTGTGCATGCCACTTGTGGTGGGAGGTACTGTTCGAGTAACAGTGACGGAGATGGGCACTGGCCTGCCACAGCAGCCACAAGCGCCTGTGTGACGCCACTGCAGTGGCAGGGGTTCAGGTGGAGGTGGCGAGGCTTGACTCGTTGATGAAGGTAAAATGCAGGAAAGAGTTAAATTTTTTAATAAGATGTTATTTTATTTTATTTTTTTGAGGGTAATAAGAATGTGTGACGCGACTACAGCGGCAGGGGTTTAGGTGGCGATGGCTTCACCCATTGATGAAGGTAAACTGGAGGAAAGAGTTAAAAATTTTAATTTGATGTTTTTTTTAGGGTAATAAGAAATACATACCAACCAAATAACATTTTACAATATTCACAACATTAGCAAGTAAAATACATTGACAACCAATATACAAACAGATAAAAGTATAGAACTAGCAAAGGAGCAAAACACCACAAAGGCACCTCAAGAGCACTAGGCATCAATCAGGTAGAATAAACATGCAGACAACATTGTAACCACTCCTGCCTCAATCAATCAGCTGACTTTGAAGCAAAATACGCCAATGCCGATGATAGTTACAAAACACAGTCCGTGCCTTAGGTGATACACATAGAATGCACCTCCTGACTACAGTTAGATATATTACACAAAACCTACTCAAAGGAGTCGTTTCTC
The DNA here is from genome assembly GCA_033070095.1 of Escallonia herrerae. Taxonomy (NCBI): domain Eukaryota; kingdom Viridiplantae; phylum Streptophyta; class Magnoliopsida; order Escalloniales; family Escalloniaceae; genus Escallonia; species Escallonia herrerae. The sequence continues at coordinate 28,839 of JAVXUP010001966.1, read as the reverse complement.
AGGTCAGGCCTTTTCATATGCACAAGTAAATCTGAGTGAGAAACGAGCAAAATCATGTGTAAGCAATGATAAAGTGATAACCATGCAATAGCTAATAAGACTGCCTCAAATGTAGCACTAGATTCATCAGGCGAGAAAAGAACATTTGTAAAAGCTCCACCTGGAATGCAACCCGAGTTAAATACAACCAAATCAAATCCAAACTTCAAGTAGGTAGAAGAACTTGATAAAGAGTTACTAAGGCTTCGTTTGACAAATTTTTTTTTTTGGTTTTCAGTTTTTAAAGAGCAGTTTTTTAAAGAGCAGCTTAATTTTTTTTTTTATAAAAACAAGTGGGTGTTTGATAACCCCTTTTTTTTTTGAGGTTTTTTTTTTTGGTGTTTGGTAACCCTTTTTATTTTGACTTTTTTTTTTGGTGGTTTGCGGTGGCGGTGGTGGGGCGTAGCGGTGGTCGACGGTGGTGGTGGTGGTGGCCGACGGCCGGCGGTCACCGGCGGTGGTGGCCGGCTGCCGGAGGTAGCTGCCGGCCGTCGCCGGCGGCCGGGAGGTGGCTGCCGGTGGTCGCCGGCGGCCGGAGGTGGTTGTCGGCAGTCTCCGGCGGTGGTCGCCGGCGGTCGGCAGTCTCCGGCGGTGGTCGCCTGAGGTGGCTGCCGGCGGTGGGAGGGTGGTGGTGGTGGTCGAAAAAAAAAAACCAAAAGTGAAAAAAAAAACCAGTTTTTGGAGTTTTTTTTTTACTCTGCAGTTTAAAAACTGGTTTTTTAAATTGAAAAAAAAATGGTTACCAAACGCTCTTTTTTTTTTCAGTTTTTAAAACTGAAAAAAAAGAGGGAAATTTTTTTTGTCAAACGGGGCCTAAGATATCCAACACCAGAATTAGGACAGAATTTTATTACTGAAATGCACAGAATACAGTGTTCCACGTAGAAAGGGCACTCGCAGTGACTTGGAAACAATATAGGATTAAGTGGGTAATGAAAATGCTCAAATTGTACTAAACTATGTTGATTGATGAAAGGCATCTAAGTTTTCATTTCCTAAAGACATTGTTGGAAACAAGGAGTAGCACCAACATTACGCAATAGCTTTTGACTTTGAGCCACAATGCTTGGAAAAACTTCTCACCCTGGAAAACAGCAGCATTTCTTCCAACCCATATAAACCAGAGGACCACAGCGACCCTTATTAGATAGTAGAGGTCTGCAATATTTTTAAAGATTGGCTTAGAAAAGCAACTGATAAGCCAATCTCGAGCAGAAGAATCAAAGGAACCTCTCCTAGAGTCAAAATGTGGTTCCTGATAGCTTTAATATAACAGTATTCTACGAAGAGGTGATTCTGAGTTTTCGAAAAAACCAAACAAAATGGACACATTCCTGAGATATGGAAATTCCTCTGCACAAGAGCTACGGAGACGTTGACTTTTAATGAAGAAACTGCCATAGAAATATTCTGAGCCTTTCTAAAATTAGTAGTTTTTAAAGTTTCTTCCAGACACTAGAAGGCATAGAATTATCTAAATGCGGACTCTAGATGACCATCTTTCTTAAATGCTTGTATGTTCTTTGAATCGAGAATGAAGCACCCTTAGCATAAGGCCGAAAGCAAAACTCTTCCGGGCCTAATGGTACAAACACTAACTCTAATTTGAGAGAGATTATTGCTGAAGGAAAAGTGTTTATTAAAACTCCTAAATTCCAACAACGAGAGTTTTGAATGAATAGATCTGAGACGTGCCGATGCTCATTTTGTTCAGCACAAAAACTTTGGAATTTAACAGGACTTAGCTGAAGGAGCCACCAATCCATCCAAACAGAAATAGGGTTTTCATTTTGTTCATTTAGTAGGATGGTTATGGGACGATATACAAATTTATGAGTTCTTTTTTCCTCTTAGAGAGAGGCGACTTCCACGAAACCCCTCTTTCTCCCCAAACCATTCTCTCTCATACTGTCGTTTTCGTCGCCCCCACTAGGTTTCCCGGCCAGTGGTGGCGTGGTGTAGTTTAGCTGCCGTTTAGATAGGATATGCGTGTGAATCTTGGGGCTACGGTGAGCTAGATGTCGTTGTCGTCGTGCCGGTTAGCTTTCGATCGGCCTTGGTTATCCTTATTTTTTTGGCTCCGGCGATTGGTTGGTGACGGATTAATGGTAAGTTGTTGGGTCTTGGGTTGTTTTGATGTTAGACGATTAGGTTGTGGTGGCTTTGGGTGAAATTTAATTTGGTCGTCTGGGTTGTGGGTTTTGCTGTTGAGATTCGTAAGGCTATCTTGGGTTGGTGAGTCTAGATCCAGGCTTTTCTTCTAAGGTTTCTTACTCCCACTTCCCCCTTGGATCTAGAAAGGTCGGTGTTGTGCAATTGCAAGTGACGTGGTTCTCTGCTCTGCTTGTAGGTTGTTTGTTAGGTGAGCTTGGTAGCTGCTCGGTGATGACGGTTTGCGGTGGTTGATAGGGTCGAAAGCCTGCTAAGGTCTGGTCAAATGCCTTTGTCCGCCAGTGTTCTAATCATGAGGTGTAAGGGTCCCTGATGTGGTTTGACTTTTGTTTCTTCTAGGGCAACACAGCAGTGAGATGGCCAGAAGAGGTGGTGTTCCCAGCACCGGAGTGGAAGCATGGCGATTGACTTTTTTTTCTTCTAGGGGATGTCGTCCATTTAATTTGTCTGTGTACTTTTCGCTCCTTCATGTATATTCGTTTTCAAAACAAATCTTAATATATATTTCTGGCTTCTCTCAAAAAAAGAAGAAAATAGGACGTATATGGTTAATTATTAGGTAAATGGTAAACAAACACATTTATGAAATTACCCACTTAACCCAGAGCTAAATCTTGTTGAAATGGTCAGTGACTTTTTTTTAATTTTATTTTTTGAGAAAAGATTAGAAATATATATCAAAATTAACAGGAAGAGTTGCAAAACATACCAGAAAGACAAGTAAAAGACACATACATGACATTCTTATCCGATAGGCAATGTAATAAAATAAAATCAACCAAAGCCTAACTATTGCTAACTAGACAAGATAAAGAATAAAGCTTAACAATAGCCTAAAAATAGGATAAAGATTAGAAATACAGCCATCAAAATACAACACCAAATAACGGCCACCAACCAATCTCCGGACGCCTGTCCTGATCACTGTCACGTTGCCTCTGTCCTCGTGCACCCACGCCGGCACCAGTGACCTATTTGTACAAAACCCATTAACTTATACCAAACCCACCCATTCATTTTGTCATCCTACCTTTTGAAGAAACCGTGTCTGCAAGAGAAATCAATCCTCACTGTTAAACATGAGAGCTCTACTAAGGACACGGGAGAAAAATACCCAAAATTCCGACTGACTTTGGTATCATGCTTTGATATTCCGACACAGAGCAAAAGAAAAGCTTATGAAATTTAGACTAATTCACGCGGGTTTGCGCAGCCCAAGTTGCAACCCAAACGAGATATTTCCTGCAAAATCACATGACATCGTCATGCAATTTATATCAAAATGGCGTACACGTGCTTTTGCAAGAAAGAGTGAAAGCGAGAGAAACTTCACACTTCTCAAAGAGCAAAAACTAACATCTCAATGGAGATAATATAGAGAAAGAGTTCTTGTGAAAAAGGATGGTTGTCTTCCGTACACTTCTCATACATAGCACCCAAGCCATGAGCCGAGCTTAAGAAATACTCTCTCCGTCCCTTAATAATTGATCATCTTTCTTTTTTGGCTCCCCTGCTTCTTCTGGGGTGCAAAAGGAATGTGATGAAAGTCTGGCCTAAAATGGCGTGAAATACATGAAACATCTTTGATTCTCTTAATATTTCACGCTTCTTCTTTGATTTCTTCTGGTTAATATAGAACCCAACAGGGATATTATTGGAATGAGATGATGGAGTCGCCCCACAAAAATTGATCACTTCCAAATTAAAAAATATTCAGTTAATATGTTTATATATTTACCATTTTTATACTTTTTTTATTCTACTCTATCCACATTAACTCTCTACCAACTCATTTCTCTCTCCTAACCCACCACTTTACACTTTTTTATTTGGGCTAATTACACATATGTCCCTCAGGTTTGGGGGTAATTACAGGCAAGGACAATAGTTTGGACAAATTACACTTGTCTCCGTTGACCAAACGGAATCCTAAAAATTCTAACGGTTTTAATGAAAAGACTGTATTGCCCCTAAGTTGGAACCTTATTTTTTTTTTTTCTAATGTCATTACTTCATTAAAAAAGAAAGACTTTACTTCACCTTTACTTTACTCTTGACTCCCCCCCCACCCCACATATGCATCCCCCGTCACCCACCCACCCCGTCTTCCTCCCCTTCCCCAACGCCGCACCCCACCTGCCTCCCCCTTCCTCGTTACCCCGTCACCGCCTACCTCCCCTTCCCCGTCTTCCTCCCCTTCCTCGGCGCCGCACCCCGCCTGCCTCCCCTTCCCCATCACGCCGTCACCGCCCACCCCAGATCAGCAACTACGCCCTTTTATCGCCACGGCACCCCCTTTCTACTGGCTGAGACATCGGCTAAAACTTCACCGCGACTGAAATTCGTCGGCTAAAACTTTATCGCAATTGAAATCTGCCAGCTGAAACTCTGACTAATACTGCATCGCGACTTCGGCTGAAACCACTCCGCTTGTATGGGAGATCTGCGGCGAAGGTGGAGATCTGTCACGGCGGCGATGAGGTGGGGCTAAGGGAAGGGCAGCGACGACGTGGGTTTGGGGGAGGGGAGGGGGCTTGGGTTACCGGCGACATGGGTCGAGGGAGGGAGCTGGGGCTGCCGGCAGCAAGATTCCAGATGTGGATAATAGAAACCCTAATTTCAAAATTAGGGTTCTAAACCCTAATTTCAAAATTAGGGTTCTGAAACCCTAATTTTAAGGTTTCAAAACCCTAACTTTTAAATTATGTTGATTTTAAAACCCTAATTAAATCAGGGTTTGAAATCTTCCTAATTTCAGGGTTTTAAAAGCTTAATTTGCAAATTAGTTTCAAACCCTAATTAAAGAATTAAGATTTGATATCCTAATTTAAAAATTATTCAGGATATACTGTACAAGGACAGTATTGTCATTTTTAAAATACAAAATGATGAAAATTACACTTTTTGGACGGAACCCTGACGGTTGGACACGGGTGATACATTTGAAACACTTTTGGTCACAGAATGTTACATTTTGAAACTTTGTGTCCTTGACTGTAATTACTCCCTAACCTTAGGGACATAAGTGTAATTAGCCCTTTTATTTTATTTCTCTCTCTACATTGAACACTATACCAACCAATTTTTTCTTTCATGGCCCACTCTCTTCTCCCCTTTCTTTAAAGGATAAAATAGAAAAACACACAATACATAATCAATATTCTTAATATGCGTGTAAAGTAAAAGTGATCGATATTTTAGGGACAAAAAGAGTATTACAATAAAAAAACGACTCACAAATGACATTGCACAAAATTTTTATGAGACGACCAAAAAGGCCCATCCGTACACTGTACCTTTTTGAAATTTTTAGTTACAACCTAATTTTTATTGCCTCTTCTAAGACAGACTTCCCAAAATCCATCTCTGTCTCTCCTTGTGCTGAAAGAGAGCTCGAGGAAGCAAAGAAACTTCTAAAGAGCATGTCATGGTTAGCAAGCACAGTGAAACACAGAATTACTAAAGCACTTTGCTTTGCTTGCAACCTTGCTAACGCCTATCTCCATGTGAGACGAAGACCGAGCACCACGAGGAGAAGCGTGAATTCTATCCATTATGTTGATCTGAGGGGCCTGCAGAGTAGCCTTAGGCGAGGATAAAGCCCACTGCATGCCCCAAATAGCAAGTGGCCTCATGTATAGCAGAGACCGAAAGTGCCCGTCGATCGTCCACCCCTCAGGAGTCTGAAAGGAGTATCTGCATATCCCAACGTTTATATATAAATAAAACCAAATCAGGGAGAATGAAAAATGCATGAAATATCGAGGGAAATGTTGACATGCAAGAGCTACTATGTGAGTATGGGCTTAACGAAGAAATATGGATACTATAAGCAAGAATCTTAGTTTATACTCCCTTCATTCCCCATAAATTCCCCATAAATTGATCATATTCTTTTTGCATGCACATCAAGGATTTAAATTATATATTATGTATTTCTTATTCTACCTTTTAGAGAGAGCAGGAGAAGAAAGTGGGTCAGGAAATAGAAAATGAGTTAGTAGAGTGCCAAATGTTGAGAGAAAAATAGAATAAAAAAAAGTCTAAGAAAGTGAGCCAAAACAGAAAAAGTGAGTTGATGGAGAGTCAAATGCAAAGAGAGAAATAATATTTAAAAAGTGTGAAAGGGGTAAATATGTAAAAATATGTACAGAAGCTTTCTTTATTTGGAAAGTGAGCAATTTTTTGTGGGACGACCCAAAAAAGAAAATATGTTCAATTTTTGTAAGACGGAGGGAGTACCACATAAAGAGAATCTACCATATATTCAGCAGTTCCGAATTGCCAGCCTATGATATCTATAAACAAAAATTTGTAAACCCCTAGGGGTGGTGGAGATGGCAAAGGGCCTCAAGGTGTGACCTCGAGGTCTCGAGTTCGAATCCCCATACCGACATGGCCACGTACAATTGCAGTTCTCATCTTCCCAAAGAAAAACAAAAATTCGTACAAACCAAGACGGAGTGAATTGCATTAGTTTCTTGTTCTTTTTGCATATTGAACCATTAAGACCACCTATTACATGTAAATATAAATAAAGGTATACAAACAAGGACAATGTCCCCTGCATCGCGCCAGTTTCTTGGTTTCTTGTTTCTTTTGCGTGTTTAACCATCAAAGCCATTTCAGTAAAGAAAACTTGAGATATAAAAGAAAACAAAGAACACAAGTATAACTCAATAGAAGCACGTAAATCATTTACAAGACTTACCCATATCCCTCCTCTGACCAGCCTGCTGTAAATATACCTTCAGCTGTAGCAAACCCTTGTTCCTCCATTCCAGCAAGTATCATGGTTGCAGCAACACCATAGGTCACCCCGGTCCATATTTCACGTGATTGCATGCATGTTTCATCCACCTTTCCATTGGGATACATCCCGTTTACAGCACCCATCCTTCCTCCTCTGATTTTCATTACATTGAAATCATAGATCTTTTGAAGAGAGCTGCGGATCTTATAATTGTCAAAAAGATCAGGCAAGCCTGAGGATGCCGTATACCATTGGCCAGCCAATTGGTCAGCTTGGATTGATTTACTATTACTGCTTGACCCACTATCATAGTTAAAATAAGAGCCATTCCAAAGCTTTTCTTCAAATACTGATTTGGCCTTCAAGAACTTTCCTTTATATCTTTCAGCGAAGGCATTGTCACCCAACTGAAGGGCCATTGCTGCCGCAGCTTGAAGTGCAGAAAGCCATAAGCAGCCACAGTATGCGCTTATACCATGAACTGTCCAAGTATCATATGTCTGGTCAGGAAACCCATCATTCTCAATGAAACAATCACCATCCCTATCAAATTGCTCCATGTATTCCATCGCAGCACAAACAGCAGGCCAGACATCGGCTCCAAATGACAAATCTCCTGTTGCAGCAAAATCTCTATACACCTGAAGAACAAACTTTGGGTTTAGATCCTTCCACCTACTGGTATCATGTATGTTATACGCGTTCATCTCATGCCATGGGTCATGAGTTCCTAGATCATGGGGAACTGCTCCTCTAACCTTGCGGATTCCCCAGTTTCCTTCTGCCAGAAATTTCACTTTTCTTCCATCCTCAGATAGGACAGCTTTTGCAAATTCGCGCTGAATACTGAGTTCAATCTTGGGAAATAGCTCAAGAAGGGCAAAAGATGCATAGAAATGAACATCATATGTACACCACATTATATACTCGACACCTTCTAAATACAGGAACCTGCCCACATCTTCGCTATCATTATGTGGCTCCAACAACTTTGAGGAATTTGCAGGATGCTTTCTTTCTCCACAAGGAATCACTCGGCTGCCATCACTTAAATAGGGAAGAGTTGTTTTATCATCACCCTTTGAACCATTGCAGGCAGTATAATCACAACCACCAATTACCTTGGCTTGATTTATGACCTGCTTCTTTGTCGTCACTGACTGATGCTGATCGGTGCCGACGTATGAATCTGGTGAGTCTGAAAGGAGAATATAAAGCAGTTAGTACTATTGTACAACATCTAACATACATCCTTTCACACCAACCCATAATTAAGATAACTTATATAACTCTATCAAGAAGTTGAAAATTAGAAAAATCGATCTCAACTAGTTCAGAAAGCCATATTCCTTGCATACTAAATATAGAATCGTATTGCCAATATCACCCTATTTAGCTTTAAGAGAAGAAAGGATAGGTAAGCAAACAATTTAACTTTGTAACCGATTTAAGCATCCTTTCAAATCATCCAAGTCTATCATTGAACAACTTCATCTTCCTCTATATTTTTACTGAGGAGCTGAATGGCGATGCTGGGGTTACAGAGAACCAAAGAACAAAAACAAGAAATCAACAACTGCATCTTTTGGCTATAGCTCAAAAAGAAGTGTCACTAAGTGGAGCAAGGTCATGAACTCCTTAAAATTATACTATAGTTATACGGGACAAATTCATTTTCGAGTTGATACTTTCCTTATCCCCACCCCCTTCCCCACTATTGCTCCCTACCAATCAAATTCACTCCTGTCCGTAGCTATTACCAGCAGAGAGATGTCGCATAGGAAAAACGAAAATTAACCAAATGTTTGTCAACAAAGGGCCATTACATGACATAGTGCCAGGGCTGACATAAGATGTAACCCAGATGCAGATTGCCAATATGCAGTTAACAACTATAAAAAAAACGAGGAAGATTAGATAAGTACCGATCCAAACTGTCCCACCAGCGACCAAAAAATAGAGCTCGTTAAATAGTGTAAACTTGTACCTGAAAAGATCACCGGATGAGTATGAATCAATCATGAACAGATATAACTTCTAGAACACTATGCAAGGACTATTTGCAAAACAGCAGGCACAAGCTGTAGGGGAACCTGGTCTAGACCCTGTTTGTTGTGGCTTATTTGAAAAGCTTATAGCTTATTACTTTTTAAAAAAAAGCTTGAGCTTGTCCATAAGCTATAGCTCAATTGGAAAGCCTACAGCTTATACTTTCAAAAGCTTTATATATATATAGGGGCGTGATCCGTTGATAGCGCTAGCAACTTAACCCAAGTTGCTAGCGCGATCTGGCCGTCCACGCGCGAGAATGGACGGCCAGATCGCACGCCACGACCAGCATTTTTTTTCACCCGCTACATAATGTTGCGGACGGCCAAACAGCGCTAGCAACTTGCTAGCGCTATCAACAGATCAACTCTCATATACACACACACACACACACATACATGTGTGTGTATGTATATATGTGTGTGTGTGTGTATATATATGTGTGTGTGTATATGCACACACACATATATATACACACACACACACACATATATATGTGTGTGTGTGTGTGTGTGTGTGTGTGTAAAGCTTTTGGCAGCTTTTTGAGCCATAAGCCATAAGCTGAGTATGACCTTCCTAAAGACAAAATAAGCTACACTCTAGAAGTATCTAAAGAACCGCTTTTCCAGTTTATGCATTTAATTTTCAGAATACCGCTTATTCATACCTAACAAGCACCGATGCCTCATATGGGTCAAGGTATGGTGTCCAACACCTACGGACACCTAACCGACACCTCCGGGCATCTGCCCGACACCTCTCAGCGGTGTCTGAAATTGTTTTTAAAATATTATCGGACACTGTGTCAGACACTTCCTGGAAAAAGTGTCCACATGTATGGGACCGAAATACAATATAGCCAAACCCTAATCAAATCGACCCAAACCTTCTATCTTCAAAGTATTCTTTTATGTGGCTTTTGTCTACCTTACCAGGAGAAAAGAAGATGTATCACACAGACAACCAAGCTTCCCACTAGAGGACCTCGTCGGCTTCCAGGAAACGTATCCTTCTTCTCTCTCTCATCTCTTTCTTTTTTCCTTCTTTTTTGTCACCAAAAGCATCCAAGCTTACCAATCCAGAGGAAATAAGTCAACATATCCAACCTCATTTACAGACCATCTGGCTATATAAGACCTCTCCTTCATGCCTTTGGTCCTACATATTTTTTCCTTCTTCCTTGTTACTGTTGAGACTCTAATCTTGGTACTATTAAGACATTTAGATGCTTTCTTGTTACCGACCTTTCTTGTTACTGTTGAGACTATTTCATGTTACTTTCCTTCTCATCCATTTTGAACAACGCTCAGTTGCTCCAATTGATTTCTCATTTTTATGATACAATAAAAACAAAAGTACATTAAAAATTCTACACCGCTTTGTGGTGTCCAAAATTTGGTTTTTTGGAAATTGCGGTGTCAGGTGTCCCGGTCGGCGTCTGTGCTAACTCTTTCAAGCACTTTGCCACGTGTCACGTGTAAGTGTTTTCTCTTGCTTCTTCCTTTTTCTCAAATTCATTTCACTCTTTCCAACTCACACGATGTTTAGATTTAGATGATTCAAGTTGATATTCTTTGATTTTGGGTCATCAAAATCCGTGGAAATGTAACTTTATACATATACCAATAACTAAAAGTTAGTAGGGTATTCTTGTCACTTTATGAAATCTGATTCTACAAATTGTAATAAGCACTGCATACCAGCTCGTAGAATAATCTTCTTATACGATTCTACACATAAGCTGCTCGTAAAAAGAGAGAAGATTGCAAAAAAGGGCACCCCACTTTACTTTTCTATGAGCAAGTACCGTCACGCGGAACCACTGTCGATGACAGTGCAACCAAAATGATATGGCTAATGGTCCAAGAGCAAACTGACAGGGCAGACGCTGTATTAAGGGCTGTGTGCCTCCGGTGTTAAAACCATTGCCATTAAATTAAAAGTGTTGCAAGACATATAACCTACTTGACATATACATGGACACGGAGGCCGCCAATTACAGCATAAAGAAGAGTCAACTATGGCCAAGGCCAAGATACATACGACAATATCACTCCAAATGCACCCTTATGGGTTACCCCGTAAAGTGCGACGGTTGAGCATTGAGCATGGCATATCTATAATCATAACATTGACGCATGGCCCCCAGCAAACTAAAATCAATACTTTAGGTTCCATGTGTTCACTAAAGCTGATAAAATGCAGATAAAATGCAGGACTAATGCAAGTATCAAAAACTTGCACAAGTTCAAGATTGAATTACCATTCTGGTAGCCTGTCGTCCTTAAGAATAGGACTTTGCCATTTCTCAATCTCTTCTTCCCACCGCTTATAATCTGATTGAAATGTCAAACATTAGCTAGATAGCACCCAAAAAACAAAGAGACAACCCTGCTAGCATTGATATGTATAACATCCAAGCAGGTAATAATGACCACAAACTATTATCTCATATTGAAGGTAGAATTGCTAAACTCAAGAAATCATCAAACAGCTCCTCAGATGTTCTTACTTGTTAACGCATGATGTACCAAGTCCACAGCAGCCCTCTCAGAAGTGCCACAGTACTTGGCGTATCTCCTATTAGAAGACGAGCAGCAAAAAAGAACCAGATTATGATCAAACAATCATCAATAGCTTGAATATAAGTGGAAAGGACAACAGTATATTACCATGTTGCATCCTAAACGAATTTCCTTATATGCGTAGATTAAGAAAATAAGTGTCTGAAAGAAATATAGAGAAGGAAGCCAAACTGCTTATTAGTAGATGACACACAAACTTCAATATCTTAGGTATCCTTCATCTGGAACGTAAAAGTATTCAGTGTCTAAATGACTGTGGAACTAGAGTGTGCAAACGATGGAGAAGAGAAGATCGGAAAGGAAGGCGTAGAAGTAAGTCTCTCATATGACCCCTCACGTGCTGGAGATGCAACCTTAAATGCTTGAATGTGAAAACACGGTTCAAATAAAAAAATCTCACAAGTAACTATGGTTACTTCAAGCATATAAGTTATCAAACACAGATTTTCTCCTCCTCAAAGGCATAGTGATGAGTAAAAAGAAGATATTTGGTGGGGGTATTTCGTTTTTTTCCTCTTTTTTTTTTTTTTTCCTTCACTTGGCTGTAAGGTTCAAAACCTGGGTGGTAAGGGTGCTTAAAATGGATTGCTGCAAAAGAGAAGTGGTGGTTGACAGCTATGTTACATGGACTCTTTGGTTTTGCGTGAAGTACCCGTGTCGGACACTCGACACTTGGACATGGGTATGGGATATGTGTCCAACACATCTCATAGGATATGCCATTATGATACTATCTTATAGTCTTTTGTTTAATTAGTAGTTGCTTTGAGTGAAGATAAGTTGTCAATTAAAACCAACTGCATCACATAAAACACCTTTTTGCCTTCGAAATAACTAAAAAAACAATAGTAAATATGAACATTTTGCCGTGTCCCCGTGTCTTGCATTTTCAAAATTAGACGAGTCCGACACTTGAACACGTATCCGATCCGGACACTTGTACCGAGTCCATGTAACATAGGTTGACAGAAGGTCTGAGGAGAAACGAGAAGTGCGCAAAACATAAAAACAGCACTATGGAGAACCTGACCTAAATTAAAGTTAACAAATATGGACTATAAAAGAAAACAGAAAGAAGTGAGCTAAAAAACAAACGAAAAGTCAATGGGATGAGTCGTGGGCGAGACCAAATTAAAATCTTAAGTTGGGAGTAGACTGAGCAATTTGGCCAGAAGTTCTTTCATCAACTGACGCTGGGTCCAAAGGCGAGACAATTTGTGCTGCTTCACACTTTTAAGGTTTCGGCAACACTTCATCAGTAGTGACGGGGCAAGAGGATGACGCTTGATGACAAGAACAGGCGACATTTGAGGCTCTGGCAAGGAGGAGCCTGAGAGAATAACTGGAAAAGTATTTGATGATCGCAAAGGAAGCAATGGTGGTTGACGGCTGTTGCAATGACCTTGAGACGGCACTGATCATGCGTCTGTTCCAATTTTAATTTTCTTTTCCTGGGCAGAAGTGTGAGAGAGCAGATTCCTGAAATATACAGAGGAGAGAAGAGCAGTGTTTGGTGGATCAGCTATCCTTTTCCTCCTTTCCTATGGTGGTGATGGATTATGACTATACCGGAACATGCATCAGAATTCAGCCCCCCCGAGTTTGTTGTAAATTCATAGACAGAAAGCAGGGATAGCTAGAAAAGCACACACCTGAAGAACCAAGGTGTGCTCTGAAGCCAGAAAAGAAAGTGCTAGCTTAACCCGCGCAGGGGATCCATAGCGGCATACACGGCCAAATGGCACACAGCCTAAAAACTCAATCATATCTCACTCTAATAAAGAATGGGGATTACATCGCTTAATAAGAAAACAAAGCCATATACTACCTGGCGAGAAGAAACCTAATAACATATATGAGACTAATATACCCTAGTGACATGACATTACTTTAAATGAAACGTAGACAAGTGAATCCGCAATTATTTATTACACCACGAAACAGTGAATAACAATAATCCCAAATAACTGATACAAAATTCATTCTATCATTTAATCCAGATGTTTTTAAGCCGCTTTACTACATATTGCATGATTTGCATCACTTCCTACCAACTGAAAATGTACAAGATAACCAACTAGAACAGCAATGATATCCTACCACTTGTTTACAAGTTTTGACAAGTATAATGGCTTTTTGTTGAGGGCCTGAGGAGGGTGTAGCCCATTCCGCTATGCATGTATAAAAAGTTTACATGTCAGCCAAAAAAGGGTTAGCAGTACAAAAGACTTAAGGGTATGTTCAAACCCGACTAAGGGTATGGTCAAACCCTTGTGGTTTTTGGTTTTTGGTTTTTAGTTTTCAAACAAATAAAAACTAAACCCTTTTTTGCCTTTTATGTTTTACAGAAGCAGATCTGTGTTCGGATACGGAGTTCTAATATTCTATTTTCTTAATACACCTCCAGGCCACCTCCGAAGCACCACAAGTCACCACCAGCCCCATAATCAAATTCACAACACCACCACCACCATCAACTGCTCCTTAGAGGAAGAAAAGGCCAAATGGGGCATTATTAATAACGACGGTGTTGGACTCTGTTTGGGCCCAATAATATTTGTAGGAGCAGATCTGTTCGGGTGACGGTGGTGTGTTGGTTGCGGTGAGGTTAGGTCACGTTGGTTGTCCACGTGGTGGTGGAACCGGGGGTTTGGTGGTAGTGGTGGATCATGGCAGTTGTAGATTGGTAGGAGCAGATCAGCGGGTGGCAACGGTGGTGCGGAGGCGGCAGTGGGTTTAGGTCCAAATGTTGTCGCCATGGTGGTGGAAGTGGGTTGTTGGTGGTGGTGGTGGATGATGGCAGCTGTGGCTATGGTGGTGACTGGTGATGGCGGATTTTTTTTTGGCAGTGACCATGATGGCCACGGTGGCGATAGCATATTGCCTGTGGTGGTGGTTAGCTTGGGGGTAATTGGTGGCAGTGATGGAAATGATGAAACAAGGAGTTAGTTTTGCAAAAATGTGGGTTGCAAATTGCTTCTACTGAAGCCTGAAGGTTGGATCTCAAAACAAAACCCAAAACTACAAGAAGATGTTTTGATCAACAAGCCCAAATTGACAACTAGTTTAAAAAAATGAGGAAAAAGAAAAACCAAAACCGTGCCAAACATCAACTTTTTCTTCAGTTTACACCCAAGGATACAAAAAATGACTAGACGATGGTTGAAAATCAACATGAGTTTCACAGCTTTTTACTTAAAGATTCATACACAATATGACCCTAGATTAGAGTGCAGTATATACCATAGTGTCCCAAGACTAACTGAAACCTCAAAAGTAAGAAGTAAACCAACCTATGATATGATTTTCCCTTTGAGAATTTAACTCTCGGGGATGACCATGCCAGAGCAAACGCAACTGTGCACTTTCCATGAGGTTCAACCCATGCGGAAGCAGACACTGCAGCACAATGTGTTTCCCCGGCTGAAGAAGGCATGCTTGGCCCGGCATTGAAATTCTCCGGATTGAAGTGCCCATCCTTCAGAAACAACACGAGTCAGCAAGGATAAGTATTCAGGGAGATTCATGCATCAGAATGCACAAAAGATTGGTTACATCTCATGTTGTAATACCATGATGAGACAAGGTCAAACCCCATTAACTTTTCATTGGTTAGTCACTGGGAGAAAAGGACAGTGCATGCATGATGCTCCCTCCAATACTTGGTCTACGGAGGTTTGGGAGGACATAAATTGAGAAAAAAAGGCCTGTATGGTAAAACGAAAACAGTAAACAACAAACGTGCCAATTCAAAGAAGTAACGGCAAAATCATCGATGGTAGTTACGCGGGCAGGTCAAATCCGAAGCTAACATAGATAGGGATATTTAAGATGGATGTGTTAGGTTATATAGTGCAGAATGGTCAAACTGTAGTCAGGTCGCCTCCCAACTAGTTGCGAGAATTGGTTGAGTTGAAGTGAGCAGCGACTATACACCGTAATTGGAAAAAAAGGAAAAGATATGCAATCAAAAAAATTAAGAAGCATTAGGCATTCCAAGAGAAATGAGAAAAAGTTATGGCTAACCAAGCACAGGCAGAAGGGTGAGAAAGCAATTCAAATAGTTGAAAGGAGTGACAGACCGATTCAAATAATTACCTGCACCATTTGCCCCCACATATCTTTTGCTGAAACGCAGCTCCCCTCTGACAGCCCAAAGCGCGGTAATACAGTAACACTGACATTCTGAGTTTCACAGGAAGCTATGGCAAATGTAACAGGAGGGTTCTCTTTTGCCGTCCTGCAATGAACTACTATCAAAATTAGTAGCACTCCTCTGCGATAATGTTCAGAAACTCCAATAGAATACATTGCTGGCTAGACAGGTGCATAGATAGCAAGAAAGGCTCATTAAGAGATAATAACCATAAAAATTTGAAGTCAGTTATTCAAAATGGCAAAGGAACATGACTTCAGACATTATTAACCTCGTAAAGTGATAATCTGCGATGAAAATAAGTGCTTTAGTCACTTTTTATGATTATTTCTTCTTTTTTTTTCCTATGATGCTTTTTCTTTTCTTTTTTGTGTTTGTGTGTGTGTTTTTGTGGTTGTTGTGGTAACAGTGAATTTGTGACGCTTATGAGGTGTTGAAAGTCCACAAAGATGGGTGCACTGCACATATAGATTGTAAGAAATTACTCGTGCCTGATGACAGTTTACGGAATTATTCAATCGCAATGCTATATGAGACTTTAGAAGAGCAATCTTCTGCAGTAGGGCATATATATATATATATATATATATATATATGGTGCTTGTTACCATAAGGAAACCACAAACATGACAATGGCAGCCACAGATGAAGGTAATATTGACACTGACACATAAGCACTGGACATCACAGATTGGTTTCGCATAACGGACAAGAAATTGAAAGAGGAAATTCCAAGGATACAAAAGAGAGGGTGAAACACTATTGAACTTAAGCTGAAAATCAATTCTTAAGCAACCACATGTTTAAGTAGTTAAGTGGGGGGAGGGAGGGGGATAGGGAAAATATTACAAGATGGCGGTACTTCAAATTCTCAACTGTGTTAAGTTCATCCTGATAGGAGAGTTTCATCCACGAGTATATATGAGGCCTCAGAAAGCAGCAAACGAAGTTACAAACAATAAATATAATTAAGAAAAGCTTTTGAAGTGGTGGAGTTATCTAGAGGAAGGCTGAAGTCTTCCTTTTTGCTGCTTCTGTTCTGCTGGTCAAAGGGGAAAGAAGCCCAATGAACCTTCCTTCGAGTTTTTAGATAGATTTGATGGATGTATAGATTTATGTCAAGCATACTTTTTGTGTACAGGGGCTGCGCTCCTTTGGCGCCTTTATCAATAAGTATTTTACTTATAAAACAAAATTTAAAATTCACCTGTCGGTGAGCATAGGCAATATCCTACAAGTTAAAATGTCAAAAAATTCTTTACACTTCATATATTTAGGTTTTCGGGTGTTGAATATGTCCAACCAGCAAAGAAGGCTCTGCAAGTTGCATTCTCCAGTCAAAAGACCAAAAGGTTGATGCTCATCAGCTAAACCCAACTTTTACGTGTATACCTCCATTAGGTTAATGTATCAAAAGCTCAGGTGTAAGGAATCTTGCAAAACCTTCCATTAAGTAATTTTTGCACTAGAGCTTACTCTAAGAATGGGCTCCACACATATATCATGCTCGACACTACCCCTTAACTGTGACACATACTTGCACGTGGAGAGACAAATCAACAAGATCCACAGCCACCACAAGTAAAAACCATTTGTGTGACTGATTGATGAAAATATCTACTGATGGGGCCAAAAACCAATTCGAGGAACCAGAGAGCAATGGTGCAAGAAATGTATACACTATTTCCCCTATTTGTCAGCCGTATACAGTTGCTTAATATGTTCACAACATTTATGTGCAGGCAAGATCTTTTTTCCTCTTGCAATTAAACGTAAATCCGTTCCTATATAAGAGATAAGAAGTGAGGGTGGGGAGCAGAGATGGGGCAGGGGGGGGGGCATTGTCAGACGTGAATTTAGTAAAAGAGAACCATGTACTTGATACAATAATAAACATCTTAATGGGAATCTCCATGTCAAAGAGTGCCATGTAAGAAAGAACTTTTATGGATATGCTACTCATTGAAAGCACAAGCATTATAAGCTTGCTAATGTGGCTTTCAGCTATGTTACCTACAATTTACGGCAAGAAGTTGCTTATGTGTCGTCATGCAAAAGAGTTATCTTCCTCAAATGTCCAAACCAAAATGGAAGCACAGAAAAACATAAAAATACCATCGATAACAAAGGGGTACATATACTTGCAGATATGCTATGCTATGCTATAGGGAAGTCGCTTCGAGGTTGAAATCCTAGTGATTGGTCTCGAGTTACATCGACACTGAGCAATTTGCTCTATCAGAGTTTTGCTAAGCTTACTAGATCTTGAGTTGAAAGGTTTGACTCATATAGCACAATCAGAGTACCTTTTGCTGATTGAAGATCTTAATATTTACGTCATAGGTAATTTTATCTTTGTCTTTCCACTTATCCATCCCAAATTCACACCTTAGCCATGCCATTTATGTAATAACTTCTTAAAGTTCCTTAAAATTCTTTCTTGTCGAGTAATATTTCCTGATCTGGAATTTAAATAACAATTGACCAAAAACCCATAGTGTTTGCAAAACCAATGTACATGATGAGTATCTAAAAAGAAAGAGAAAAGAAGAGGATACAAAAATATATTAATGGACACAGGGGACCCTAGAAACCAACAAAGCCTCCCTGATGGTGGTGGACAAGCAAAACTATCCGGAGCCGCCCAGCCAAAAAAGAAAAGACAAATAAGATAAGACATCCACAACTGACAACAGCCACTGCGGAGGTCGGACCAACCAGTTACACTTTCCTTTTTAGATTCGTGAATAATCATCCAAGCAACATTATATCATCTTTCTCCCAATAAAAATAGTAACAAAACCTACGTGACTTGAGCATTCATTCGTTGGTTATGTTGGCCTTTAACAGTTTAAGCCTCCCATTCTTTAGCTTAATCCTTGCGTACATTCCCCCCTCCCCCACCCCCTTTCCCCCATAAACACAGGCTCATTTATATCTACTTCAACACTTTTCAGAAGAGTTGTATATTACAACTTGCTTACAGCTAAATTATATACTTCATTGAGAGCTTGTTCTAAACATCTTATTAGTCCTCGGAAACGGCAACCTTTCCAGCAAGCACCCACACTGAGCTGCTTCAACTAACTGGAAGGCTAATTAAATTCGATAGTGAGTGCGCAGACATGTACAAACGTTGTCTGTAAATTGCCTTACGTACATCCTTGTTCTGTACACCCCAAGTATCTAGAGTAGGCATCACTTCTTAATAGGATGATCTAAAACATCCACAACTCCCTGTGATGATGATCTACTTTTTATGGCTTTAGACTTCAAGAACTCGGACAGAATCAGTTAACCTCGGGTTTATTTAACCTAACAAAAAAGGATACTATGCAAGGAATATTCGCAAACCAACCGTAATAACTAGCTACTAAGGTTTGATGACTTGCTTGTGATGTAGAAGTACTCCAGAGACTCCATCTTCGCCACTATCACAAAATGAAAAACAAGAAAGGTTCAGTATCTAACAAAGCCACAATCAACGCGTATAGTCAAAAAAGGACAACCAAATACTCACATAAATGATTCATTTACATGGTCGCCTGATAGGTGTGAAATTCCACCAATTGAATTCTGTGCAAAGCAAACAATGATGAGATATAAATGTTGCCATTATGTCGCTCAGAGCCATTAACAACACTTGCAAGCAAACAATCTTACCGCCCATGTAAGGAGAAGGCTGACTTTTGCTCTTTCCTTCCCAGTATTTACCAACTGAAACAGAAATAAGGAACACTCAGTCTTCTAAAATGCCCGGATTGTTTTTGTTATTACAAAAGAAAGTAATACAATAAGCAAAATCCCAGGTCAAGGTCCCTCAAATGGCTCTGACAGAAAGAGCACAGGTTTGGAATCGCGATTCTATTGTGTGACCCACAACCATTCTTTTTGACATAAACACTACTAAATCTTGTATCATAAGCGTCACTAACAAATTTTTTCACTATTAGAACTAAAACTAAATGTGAAGTAAACATTAAGGCATGATTTTGCTTAGTCATGTCAAATCATATTTGTATCAAGGTGCTATTATCCCAACAACCAGATGTTTATCGACTGTTTGACACTTCTAACCAATATTTAAACTTGTTTGAGATTCGTTAATAACCATCTGGACACAAGTTCCACCTACCGATTTGTATCGAGAAGAACCTAAACAAATTAGTTCTCAATGTAAAGCATGATAAACGGTAAGGGGGGGCACTTTTTAACAGCTTAAGCTTTTGGAGGAGGAAGTGTGGTATTTGACCAAATAGAATTGTCTAATTCCTGTGTCTAACTTGGAAGGAACACAAAGAAATTTATTCCCCACTCCATCCTGTGCTACATTGAATAAAAATACTTGACATGATAATAGAGCTCTGGTCTCAGCTTCGATTGTTCCGGCTTGCTATTGGTCCTCCTTATAGGTTTGATTTTTCGTGGTTTTTGTACCCTGGTGTTTAGTTGTCTCTGTGCGTGCATCGAGCACATGAGGGGGAGTGCTAAGCATGAGACACATAGTTCCCCCATTCTCTAAAAACTTGAGCTTTTAAAGCAAGTGTCTACTAGCCGCCACAGTCGTGAGATTCTAAACACATAGCAAGAAACCTCCCCTGGGACATAATGATTCAATTAACTGCTTTCACCAATATATGAATGCACACAACAAATTTTAGCATTTTTTGCTCAATGACAGTCCTAGGGGATAACAGACTGCATGTTCTTACTCAAGTGCTGAATAGAATAGTTGCAGGGAATAGCAAAACGTTTGGTAAGCAGGACTCCAAGGTGTAGCGTGCAAGCAAGAACAACCCTCTACCGTTTCAAGCTAGGAGATCCATATTATAAGGAAAACGCATTGCCTACAACGTCAAATTCCCCTCCAGATGATCATGTGCTCCAAAAATGAACGTCAACCACAATAGACTACTTCCAACGAGCTTGATGGAAGTGTAGCATCTAATCACTTTCATTTTAAGCACGCTTGTAAAATGTAAGACACCGTGAGTCATACATAAAATATAAGACATCGAGAACTTAAAACATTGCATCTGAATCAACAACACCAACACCCCACCTAACATTAGTTCCTTTTAACAGTCAATAATCTAAGAAACTATAACTATTGTATATACGTACTTATACAGGAAGCGCATCTCTACCCAGGGCTGAGATGACTCCTACTTCCCAACCGCCTATTACCCAGGTAATCTACGCACTTTTCACTAGTCAAAGATGCCCGTACAGGTCCTTTCTCTCATTTTTCTTTTACCTATCTCCGTCTCTCTCATCCACCACCTCCTACCACCGCCATCAACTAGAGCTGCTCTCTCCCCATCTCTCTATGCTTTTTTAAACCTATCACCACCACCATCATCAAGATATAGTCAGATCAATGTAAAGCAGAACTGAGCGATCCAATAACCCCTGGCTTCTTCAACCACCACCATCATCATCTTTGAGCACCACCACCACCGTCTTCATTACTCACTGCCACCTTTTTCTTGTCCTACCACCACAGTTTGTTTGGGAAAAGTGGGTTGAACGGTAGTAAGTTCACTTGGTGTGTTTGATGACAGCTATGGACTGTATATGGTGATTGATTTTATCTGGCGATCAAGGACTGAGATTTCCCTCCCTTTTTTTTTTGCGTTTTTATCTTGAAGATGATGATCTTTTTTCATAAAATCCCTGATCAAAGATGGTTGGACGATGATGAAAGAATCTAATTATATATACAAATGAAAGCCGAAGCTGAGAGAAAACGGTCACATCGCCGCCTACGTGAGCACTTTCCTATTTTGACTTTGTGAATGCATTTTGAATTTATTCACCTAGGTAATAATGATTTGGATTTCTCTCTCTCGATTTAATTTAATTCCTTTTTTCATTTAAAATTCAACCAATTAAATAGATTTTATATTTCTCTCTCTTCTATGTCAACATGTCCCATTTAAAAATTTTAGTTATATCTTTACAATTTCACTTTTTTCTACGATTTTGCCAAAACTAATTCTCTATGTATTCCCTTTAATCTTAAATATTTTCTATTGTTTAGAGAAGCCAAATATTCCCTATCGGTTTTTTCCTCTAACAAAGATGATCCCCCTCCTTTTATTTCATTACAAGTTTATATACATAATTTACTCTCTCATTTTATTTTCAATCATTGCTACATATCTTTATTCATTTCTTGGTGGTCTTGAGTATTACAAACCTCAACACACGGGTTATTATAGTTAGAATAATCACTATTGTTGCTATTAGTTGGGTCAAACTATTTCTATCATTTCATATACTCCCTCCATCCCACATAAATCAATCACTTTTTTTTCACACAAATTAAGGATTTAACTCATATATTGTGTTGTCCATTCTACCCTATAGAGAGAGGAGGGGAAGAAAGTGGGCCAAGAGAAAGAAAATGAGTTAGTGGAATGTTAAATGTGGAGGGAGAAATAGAAAAAAAAAAGTGTAAGAAAGTGAGCAAGGAGAGAAAAAATGAGTTCGTGGAGAGTTAAGTCTAGAGAGAGAAATAGAATATAATAACAGTAAAAAGGGTAAATATGTAAAAATACCTAAAAAAATATTTCTTAATTTAAAGAGTGAGCAATTTTTTTGTGAGACGACCCAAAAAATAAATATGATCAATTTTTGTGGGACGGAGGGAGTACTAATTTTTCATCTTTGTTTGTTGCTAAAAGCAGGCAATTATTACTCAAGTTCATTTTGAACCACAAAAATTGATTGAAAAACTCATATAAAAAGGTGAAAATAATTTTTGTAATTATTTTTTTGTCACTACCAATTTTGTAATTGTTATTAGGCGTACAAGTAAGACATCTCTCAATCAGCACTTTGATAGTTGTTGCTCCCGTTTGCAACGCACGGGATCAAAACTAGTAATGGAGAATGATGAATGAAAGAATCTCCAACTAAGTTGGCTTTTTCTATTCAAATATCTACATTGACTGAGTCAGTTTTATCTTTTATCTGCATATTGAATTTGACAGGATAGGTTTAAAGCGTCTAATCAATTTTATTTTGATTTGGACAACAGTTTTTAGTGCTAGATAAGTGGTTAATGGTTGGTGCCATGATCCATTTATATATGCTAATAAATGGATAGGATTGCATTGTGGTAGATAGAAAAGTAGAATTAAAAGTAAAAGTACAGTCCTGTCCCTATACAACGTCATGATCAATACACCCTTCAAACAAAAATGGAAACTAAGAATGATGCCCAAAATCAAATTGTCCCCTAAACACTGCGCTGGATAATCTAGCGCACTGCGTTGGTGAGGTGCTGAGTTATTCTGTAAAAAGAGGATGCGAGGGTAATTTGATCACAATGAACGGTAAGCTGGATAATCTAACACTAGTTTTACAGTTTCTAAGAAAAGCATCTTGGACTGTCCACATGGTAGGAATGGACGGTCCCACATATATGGTGGCATATCCCTATCCAGCATTGGGATGGCTCCCTATATCCCAATCCTTATATATATGGAAGGGTGTAGATTTGGAAGTGGTCCAGATTACAATTGTGTTGTGTTTGTAAAGATCTGGCCAATATTAATGAAAATTCAAATGGGTCTCTCTCTTTGTTGATTTGGAGTGGGTGTCGATGATGGTTTCTTTGTTAATTTTGATTTTGGAACGGGTGTAGATGATGATATATAGGTGCATTCAGATTAAGACTAAAAACGTGTTGGTAGAAGTGAGATGGTTGGCATCTCATGACAAGCTCGGGAACCCCTCCCTCTCCCTCCCTCCCTCCCTCCCCCTCCCTCCCTCTCTCTCTTTTTTGTTTTGCTTTCACAATGCGCCAGGCCATCTGGCGAATTGCAAAAGAAAAATGGCCATTTTGGTAAAACGACACAGCTCGACAGAACATCTGGCACACTGCTTTTTGGCTTTTTAAAAAGCCATCTGCGGCCGTCCACGTGGCAAGATTGGATGACTGAAGATAGTTGGAATGGGAGAGCCCTTCCAAGTGCTGGGTGGGGATGGACTCCCGTAATACACTCTTTTGACGCTAAAGGTTTGAAAAGTGTCACTGACGACTCTTTTAGCAACCAAACAGTGTGGAATTAGGCATAGTAACCCATGCTCTATATTGGTCTACTATCCCAATTTAATTGATTTGCATACCGTGTAAACAAAAACAGCAGTGGGAAGACTACTGTCTCGGTAGTTGTGTGGTATAAATGGTGATATTTGGCGACAAGACACTTTTAGCTCTGGGTCGGGCTCACCTGGAGATAAGAAATAGTTAGAAAAAAGCAATAAGTGAACTGTTAACAGATGACGAGGACAAAAGTGAAATAATACCATCATATATTGTCCATGCCCTTGGAAATAGTGCGTGATATGTGGAATGCTGACCGCTTAAATTCCAGCCCCATGATGATATACCATGATCGGAAGGTTTCCTGTACAAAAAGAACAATTGAAGTAATAATCTGCATCAAAACTACTTTTTCCAGTGAGCTTTTACTTTACTCCACAAAAGATTAAAAAGCGGGGGCACATTTTCATAGTGGCACCTTTCAGCTCATTAGTGCTTCAGAAAAGAAGGAAGGGTGTGGATC
Organism: Escallonia herrerae; assembly: GCA_033070095.1. Classification (NCBI taxonomy): domain Eukaryota; kingdom Viridiplantae; phylum Streptophyta; class Magnoliopsida; order Escalloniales; family Escalloniaceae; genus Escallonia; species Escallonia herrerae. The sequence continues at coordinate 4,506 of JAVXUP010001966.1, read as the reverse complement.
TAGCGAGATCGCTTCGCGAGTGTAAGCAGGTATCTCTTAAAAAACATAGTACGGCAGCAAAAGAACAGAGAAAATAAAGTGCTCTTTCCCATGCGATGCAACTAATGTTACTAAGCTTCTATGATGCTGTCTTTGATGATCAGCTGTTAACTATGCTTATATATAAATACATTTAGTTCTTAAACGAACTTTAGTTACACGACTCCAAAATGATTGCATCAATAAACTAAGCTACTCCTCTCATTTCAGTTTCTAAGTTCCCCAGGTGGGGTTATAGTCAATTTTACATCATTAAACTACAAAAAAGCAAAATCCAGATTCCAGGTTAATCATTTTCCCTTTTTTGCAAGATCCAAAAGAAAATCGTTTCAAGGCGGGTATAGTCATAAAGAATATAACACATATGTCATGCCTGCCAAAACTAGTGAACGACCTTATGCCAAATTGATCTATCATCTTGAAAATACACAGGTACATATAATCTCAATGCTTAACTAGAGCAGGTCCCAGAACATCTAGCCTCTACATCTCAGCTCCTAGAAAAAGCGCATCCAAGGAATTATAAAAAGCCATGTCCAACTCTGGGATGCCACCTCAAGCCAGAAAAGAAGAAGGCAGAACGGAGGAGTCGATACGCTGCCGCTTCACATAAGACCCAAAGAAGGCAGCATCACTCCTCTGCTCCTCTATTACCCCAACTCCTCAACAATTCCTCAGCAAGAGCAACACAAACTTCTGATCAGTTTATAAGTACAACTACAGCCAACAAAATGCACGAGATTCTACTTTTCTCAAAATGGACGATTGGTGGTTACAACACATCCTTCTATACAACAAGCACACCTGAAAATCATTCATCAACCTCCTATAACAGTCTTCGCGCACAGAAAAAGGCCACAAAGAGAAAAAACAGCTCCAGCTCCACCCATAAAGCTTGAATGGGAGATCGACCAAAGAGCATCAGACTCCTTGCAAGATAGTTACACCACTTCCAAGGGGTAGACATAAAAAAAAAAAAATTTAAGCCAAACTTGGTCAATTTTTGTCTCGGCTCGTGCATTAAAAACCCTTATACGAGGCGTAATGCCCCCGACCTTGAATTGGATTTGCTAATTTTGCCTACTTGAAGAGTGTGTTGGATAGGTAATTTTGCAGAGGATCTCGCCTTGGCAAGTGATTCAAGATTATTCGATTAGAATCCACTTTTTGGAGGGTGTTTTTTTGGGGTTTATTTCTTTTCTGGTTGTCTAGAGTACTTTCTTGGTGCTTTAGACCTTTTCTTTGTGCTATTTGGGTCACCCCTCTTTATACAATCATTATTTGTACATAAAAGAGAATCACTGTTACGGATATAGAAGAGGGAGCTGAGGAATTCTAGGATGATTTTAAAAGGGCACTTTGGGATCAAAAAACCCGCTCCTGACTAGTATTTTGGCACCTCCGCAGAAGGTAAACCTGCAAAAACCTATGCTAACAATGGTGTGACTCGAGCTGATATTTGTGGGCCACGTCTCTTACGTTTGAACTATTTTTGTCTTTTTCCATTTTCATCGAGACTGTCCTGTGTGTGTCCCTTTCCCAACTTCTTCTATTCCTCATTAGGATAATGCTTAGTTGCAGGAAACTCCTAATAAGGTGACGTTTCTCTCTCTGAAACTCGCTTTTGCGATCCCAAGTTAGGAGCTCCATGGGATCTCGTCCCAAGCTAATATGGGAACTCGATCCTGTTAGCTGGATAGAGATGCATGGAATAAGTGAGAGAATAACTGAAAATCAAGCCCTTTTCAACTCAATTCCTTGTATCTCTCCTCCTTCAAGTCCTTAAAGCCTCCTTGTCTGTTGTTGTTTGCTATGTAAACTATGCTAAACAAATGATAATACTCTTTACTCATTTATTTATTCAAGCCGCTCCCAACCTTAGATTCTTCTTGGTGCTTACGCTCCCCCGCCCCCGTTCCCGCCCCCGCTTTGTGCAACTAAGGGTTAATGCTTGTTTCACTTGACAGATTTTATTTTATTTTATTTTTAAGAATTGCTAAGCCAATTATCAACTGGCCGCTGCTTGCCAATTTCCTGATGGGGCCGAGGACGTATTATATTATCTTGTCATGATACAAAGAAAAAAAGCTGTCTAGTAGAAGGAAAAACTTATTGGTTTCTTGACATTGACGAAATGATTTCATCATTATAAATTCGATTATGTTGATGCACGATCGGGGGCAAGGCGATCAACATATTGATTTACAGCCTTAATATTTTCCTTGAAAGTACAATGAAACAAAAAATAATAATTAAATATTCTTTGCTTGGAGATTCCTAGAAAGCCACTGATAAGTTTTGCAATACAAATGGCCCTATATTTATCTTGGGTGGCTGCATAATTAATTTGTTTCACAGTTTCATCAATTCATGTAAACAATCGTGATACAAGTATTGAAAGAAAAGATTTCAAGAAGCAATAAGATATGTCAACAAAAGATGAAACATATTTCTTACCCCAACCCTTCATGTTGACCCGGTGATAAAACCGATGCATATTTTTTATTTCCACTTTCTCGAGATATAAAGATCTGTGTACCACATAAATAAACGGGTCAGTAAACCAAAACCATAGCTGGCATTTTGACAATATTTGCAGAATCTATTAAACCAGTCATCTAAAAGACTAAGCTAACCAGAAGGTGTGATGATGTGCTACTACATCTGGCCTCTTATGAACGTGACACTAAACTTACTAGATTGCTTCAGTTCTAACAATATAAATAATCATAGAAAGTTATGAAGTGGAATTCTTTCTCCTTTCTCTTCTTTCTCCTGCATCATCTACCACCCGAAACTTAGAACATGAACTTCTGATGATACAACATTCAAGCTTTTTGATGGCATTACTCGCTAATAAAAGAAATGTCATGCTGATAATCTTATCCATGTTTTGTTTTCAAGGCGGAAAGATCACCGCTTCAAGAGATTAGCAACAAGTGATCTAATTTTATCAGCATATATCAGCAAAAAATATTTGTTTCTTCTTCGCTCTCCCCCTGTATCAGCTCATCTAAATAATTTTGTGCAGGTACAAACTTCTATTGATAGGAAGCGGCACTTCGACATTTAGGAGAACATCACACAGCCGAAATCGAGCCGCCACTTTCTACGCAACCTTTGGGTTCATTTAGAGTTCCTCAAAACGAGGACAAAAGGATGCAACAGAAAAGGACTTCTGAATAAGCCATGACATTTGAAGAGATGACGTGAAAAAGCACGTTGTCCATGCACAGACTGATTATATCAAATATGCTTAAAACTTTGAGCCAGCAATTTATAAACAAGATGATAGCTGAAGGGTGGAGCTTTACAGAGAACTGATTGGCCATCATAGGAGAAGTCTCACATGCACCAGGAACTATTTGAAAGTGCTTGAATTCGCCTCGAAAACCTCTAGATATGCTTCCACTTCTGTGGCATTTAAAGCATTGTGCCACCATCAGATGCCTAAAACTTTGGTATAGGAAACAACAGTCAGCTTCTAGCTAACTTGCAACCTACCCCATCCCTCCAAGTGGAACCCCATGAGATGCTGATGGCTTGCAACTCTCGCGCGTGAAAGGATCGATTGGTGCTTTCTGCATATGCCAAGGCAAAACGAATTCAAATGCAACAAAAAACAAGCCCATCCAAAGTTCAGTAAAGTTCCATTTTTGGAGTGGAAGATAAGACTTAAAATTTATAAACGTGGGAAAGCCAAAAAGGCCATTGTGGTTGCAAGGGAAATTATGACGATAAAAATGTGAAATGAGGTCAAGAGGATTACCCTTCCATGAGATGCCTCTTCCCTTACATATGACCACAAACGTATGCCAAGTCGAACCTAGAGTCAGCATTAGGAACATCAAATAGCAAATTAGCAACTGACAACCAATCAAAAACATTTTTATTGTTTTTCTTCTTTTTGACAAGTAAGCCGCAAACGCAAACTAAGTGAAGACTATGCCCTACGGTACATTAAGATGTTGCTCCATTTTGACAGGAAGGTCCGCTTTTGAAACACCACAATAGCAACATAAAACTAAGGATCAAATATACTCTACCATGCATTAGGATAGAACAGGTAAATAGCAAAGTTCATCCATCGCAAATTAGATTAGGACACGCCAAAAGCTGTAAGATTGCCACATTGTGACCCGAAGGTCAGCATTCAATATAACAAATAGCAACTCACAACTGAGGATAAACAGTGTTTTGCAGTAACAATAAGCCCACTCCATTGCAACCGGAAGGTCCTCAAGTTCAAAACGCCAAACGGTCTCCTAAAAAGTGGGACCAACTTACAAGGAACATACGATGTGTACTGAACCGTTCATAATCCATATTCCTTTTTTTTTTTAAAGGCAAAAAGAAACTGAGATTGACTAAAAGAGGATGATTAATACCATTTTAATAGCCTCGGTAAACGTAATACTGAATTCCTTAAGAATACTGGCATGGCAGTTCAATCTCCTCCTCCAAGCC